>LUCH01017782.1:0-24946 GCA_013368495.1 Paragonimus heterotremus
AAAGTGAGTAACCGAAAGAAATCAGCTTCTTGAAACCTTGAACAAGCGAATTGCTGACGACAAACATTGCTGTCTAATTGGTTTTATGGACTTGAATAGTACGGTTGCTAGTCCTGTATTTTTTGTTACCACTGACACCATACACCTTTTCCCTCTACTACTGCTTACTGGTAACACTCCTGACTCTTGTGCTATCATTGTTTTTCGTCCACCTTGACAATTAGAGCCTTCCCTACTGTCTTGCCATACTTAGATGTGTACTCGGGGAACAATGTTTTTTGCATTGTAGAAGCTACTGAATCGCCTGTGATTGAAAAGCCCATGTTTCTCTGGCATTACAGAAAAAGTTGGCTATGACTGACCACTTACAAAAGGAAATGTGTGGTTCTCGCAGGGTTCCTCGTCCACATCGGTTCTCCTAACCACAGTTCTATTTAAAAGTGTGCAGATGAGAATTTATATGCGAAAAATTAAGATCATCTTCGTTTCTGTTGATTGTTGTAAGATCGATCGTCGGAGGTGACGATATCAATCGGGGCCAAACATTTATGTCTATAACGAGCATCTGTATTTTGTTTACCTCTGACAAGATTCTTTTCCAGATAGTTTTCTCCATTTCTGTTTTTGGACTGATATAGTCACGAGTTTTGTAAACCGAGTTACATCATACCTCATTTGATTCATTTTCCTCTGCTTAAGCACATCACCAGATAGAAAACTAATATACCTCATCAGATGCGAAGTGTATTGATCTCAGACTACTTATAAGTAACAAAAAATGGTGACCCTTTGTAGACCGGACATAAACACATTTTGTTCAGTCTAGCGTGTTTTGAAATTCGACGTTGTTTCACTTATAGAGAGTGAGTAGTACGGTTTTTTTTAACTGTCAACTCCGATTTCACACCTTTCCACGCAATGCATATTGTCCGAGTGTGTCCATCATGATGAAAAACATGGAACAGAATAATCTGGAGAACGCATATAGATAACATTGATTTGCCGGCACCATATAACAGACAGTTTCATTTTACCTTCCCGACTGTATATGGTGTGGAGACATATATTCTGTTGGTTAGTGGAGGACTGACGGTAAATACACACATTTGCAGCTGTTCGTTTTCTAGCTGCTCTACTCAGCTTGCTGAAAATCGGATACAGTCAGCTGATTCCTTACTAGGTTCCCACGTAGTCTTACAACAAAAAAAGGTAACAGACATGTCTTCCAAATATCCATCTAAAAGTTAGAAAAAAAATCTGCGTTAAATCGGCCAGCACTGAACAGTGAAAAAGCTCTCACTTCAGGTCTGTTAAAAATAAGTTAGCTTAGCCAGTCACTCAATCACAAGTTCGAACGAGGATGCCATGATCGCCTCTGGCAGCTTACCTGCAACCTTCTATCTCACGTGGTGGCCGACGCATTGTACTGTTAGGATGGTAAATTGATTTAACAAAACGGTTTTATCGAGAAACGTTCGTAGACTCTTCTTATTATCTATCCAGGTCTCAAAGATAACTTTTTTTTTTAAATCGAGACCTCAATTTCCAAAAGTTGAATGGCATACCGTTAAACCTGTTAATTGTCATCTCTGAAGCGTGAGCGGTTGAAATCAGCGTCTGATGGTGTTGTGTAACCTTCGGTTCCGGAGACACAATCCTTGGGTCTGTTCAACAGGACTTCCCGTATTCGAATGATTATGTCACATGTTTCGCTCGTTTCCATTAATGGCATGTATCTGTTTGTGTGCCGAACCAATTTACGCAACCCTAATTGTCGCTCCAGCCATGGCTCCGTCAATCCCGTGGAACCTCTCAAGAGAGATAGACAGAATTTATTCAAACAACGCCATATCATAATGGAATGATGGTTCGTAAACTATTACGGATTTCAACATCTCATTGAAGAATGTACTATTTTGAAAAGTTGACACTGTTAGATTTTTTCAAATACAATAATACAATAAGTTCTTAAACGCGCCTTCACATTTAAGTGTGTGCATAATCCACTTTGTCCATTTATGAAATTAAATATCAGTTTGAAAACTCTCAGTTCCGTGCATTCGGGTCAACATAAAACAATCACGTAAAACAACCAAGTGGCGTTGTGTTCGTGGTTTACGAAAACCGCGATCACCTCGTTAACTGGGTTTTTGAGATGCTACTTGTGAAGTTAGGAACCGCGCAGTCATTTACACCACTGGTTAGATTAACTCGTAGACAACAGCTATGTTCTTCCATCCGTATGCTTGATTGCTTTTTTGTTATCGTTTTTTATTCGCCATTTAGTTTGCTGTTCTGGAGGGATGGCCAACAATCTACGACATATTTCTCGTCAGTTTAGTTCAGTATACGGTGAGAGATTTGCGTTACGTACCTGAGGTTGATGTTGGTCTTTTACTCACCCCGATTTCCGACAGACAATGTTATTTTTCGTATGGAACATACGGTATCAAAATGCTTTTCAGTGCTCAACTCTTCTACGTCGATCGCCATTATAACCCTTTTTTTGTCAGGTTCACCAGTGGTTTTCTGTTTGCTGAAATCGCTGCCAGTGTCGTGAAACCTGAGGATTTCGATTTCACTTCGGTCAGTCTTGGTTCTTATATGGACCAATATTGATGAGTTTGTAAAAAGGAGTTCGTCCACGTTTCTGAACATCAGTGTGAAACGACAAGCAGATGTCGATCAGTACGCTACAGAGATGCTTGAGCTGGTAACATTCAACGTTTTTCACTCATCGATTAAAGCACTCCCTGATGTGATGCTCATTTCACAGGGTGTGGGCTGTTTGCCCATCTTACTCTTCGGATTCTGAGTTGGAGTCTGTTCGTGACACATTTTTCTCGTTTGATTACCCAGTTAAGTTCACTGGGTGATATTGCGAACCTAAAAGTGTGACACAACCGTCTATTTCAAAACACCTGAAGCGGTTTCATAAGAAAACCATAATCCTGCTCTTTCTGGCAAGACGTCTGACACAATGTATTCGACTGGCATGTGGTTTAACTTCGTTTTGTCTTTTTCATGAAACTAAATCGCTACTACTATCCGTGACCAAAATGCGGGCACCAGAACTGCCCACATCAGTTTGTATCCACTAGTTCACCCACAGCTACGGTGTTCCCCACACTGACTGAACTGATCTATGTCTGCGCCTTTGAATGAAAAACCCTCTGAAGGTAAATCGAGGATAGACTGTGCAGTGTGACTTAACATGACACTATCAGGCAGTGCAAACCTGCTTCCCCAGATCGGTGTGGGCTAATCGCCACAAGAATATATAGTCGTCTGACAGCGAAGCACAATTACTGAATGCCTTTTACTGGGAAGAATAACTTTTAGTTCAGTCATGCATGCGTCTAAGACGAACAAAATTATTCACATTCAAGTCAACTTGTGCACAATAATTTGAATGATCAAGAGGGTTTTTCAAGGTTGGCAGGGGACGTTTATCGGTACCCGATCCATCGATTCAATACGAGACTTAATAGATTACTCAGCAACTTGGATGAGTAAACATTCAGTAAAAAGTATTATCTTGACTGCAAGGACACCTCAGTTGATGAGCAAATTGAGTGTATTTGTACTAGAGGGAAATATCACTTTACCGCTGCTGGTTGTTATCCGGCATTATGGCTCGGTCGAAAACCCGTAGAAGACAATCCTTAAGTAACGCTTATTTGAATACCATATGGCAAAAATAAACTTGTTGTCATAAAGTGCTGATTCTTTTCTGGCGCAGAAGTCATTGCGTACAGCTGCAGTATAAACAGACATATTGTGAACCCCCCTATAGTTTCCACCCGTCCCATAGAGCGATCGAGTTGCGTGTTTTGTAGATGCGGTGACTGTGAGGGAGGTGCACTGTACTTTTTCTTCCCAGTCTGTGTCGATCACGTGACATCTAACTACCAGTCTTTTTAAAGTTTGGTTGAACTGATTGTCTTGCAGTGTCCTCAGATTTGTCCTACAGTAATGTATCTAAAAAGTGCATAACAGCTTCATTTCCAGCCTATTGTGTGCTATAGGTGTTTGCGTGGCCGCCGTACAAGCTGTTTATTAGTGTGTATGTTGATCCATTGCTGGTTGGTGGCGAAGACCATATTGCCGTCCACATTCCTTCCGTTTCCAGATATGTAGAAAAAGTTTCGTATATGAAGCTACTACGTTAGCACAGGTCTGGCACCATGAGAGGACACTCGGTTTACCTAAAACGTTTATTGTATTGCTTTCCAGTATGAACGGCGAGTTGTGAGTGGAATTTTCGATGAAATCAATATAGCTTAGTCTTCCGATAAAATAGGGATATTAAAAACTACAGTGTATGTGATTGTCTAGACTAGATATGAGACCATGGGTGATTATCGCAAGCGATCCATACAGAGCTAACATCATCCTTAGTAGGACCCATCAAAAACCTTACTGCTCTATTCGGGTTACGCACAGGTATTTATCTTGATTATCAAAACAACGTCAGCCCAATTTGGTCTTGTACCCCTGAGGTAAGAAATCGACGTTGTTTATTTGAAGTTACATTACATTGACATCCAGCCCGCGTTCTCTGTTATGTTAACTTGCTTGAACACATATATGCTGTATATTGTGGAAACACTTGTAATTGAAAGCCTAAAAGCATCGGATGACAATCGTATCTACCCGATCTCTGTTGGTTCTTTGTGAATGGTTCCAATGAAAATACAACGTACCATTAAAAAACGCATTTCATCCACCGACTTTGAGGTCGTCAGCAGTATGTCTCATTGTAGAGCAAGCGAAAAAGTGAGCACATTAAGTTTATTAGGTCAGCGATACTATGCTAACGTTTTGTGTATTTTTAAATCTGAAGACAGTACTTAATTGGTTGGATCTATGGTGTTTTGTGCAGCTAGACACTGACGGCTCCCCGTCGTCATAATTTGCCCTTTCATTTTTCAAAAGGTGACGATATGCGATGATGAAATTTTAGCTGGTTCATACCGCATGGTGATTCTGTAAGTGTTTGTTTCCGACATGGAGTCGTAGGTGACGTTACTTCTCGGGAACTATATTGTCCTGTTCAACGTTCGGACACTTTCAACACAATACCGACCGTTTTTTATCGGTCTTACGATGATCACTTGATATTCCTGAACAAAAACTAGTTTACATATGGTTCAGGGGATTAGACAAACTGGCTAATGATCTGTCAACTTGGCACAACATCTTGTACATCTAAAGCTTTAATCTGATTCCTATCTGCATTGTCTGCACAGCGATCGAATTTACCTTCCAAAAGTGGTCCATTCATCAAGCACAGAATGCTGCAAGTTTGGCCAGCATTTTCATTGAGAGAGCCAGTTATGAATGATTGAGATGACGCAAACGTTTCAGAGATTATATGTGGCATTAGGTTGATTTAACTAGTTTGGGAAACGTGGTTGGAGACAGTCGTAACGACAAGTATGATGTTCTATGTTTGTATGTGCATGAGAGTAGTGCTCCATTAGTTTATAGAAGGGTGTTTCTGGAGGAAGTCCAAATTCCACTCTGATGTGTCTATGCCAGCAGCTCGAAGTAGTGGAGTTAAAAACACGCTGTTGAGAAAAGCAGATATGTGCGTTTTTAGAAGAATAGAAGCAATCCAACTTTATCTGGTGCATCTAAAAAATGGTGACTTCTGGGTGCACACAAAATAGACACACTTCCCTGTTGACCAGACAAAAACCAAGAGCCCTCAATCAATTAGTCTGAAGCATGAATTCCGCAGTCCACGTGTAGCTGCTAATTAATATACCGTTTTATGAACCGTTCAGGCAAATTTCAGCTGGCCAAGGTGGCCACTGCACATTCACTTGAGACAGTGGCAGGGGACTTACGTTTCTCGAGGGATCACGATGGTGAATTTCACAGCGATCGCTCAACACTCATTGAGGAGTGTGTATGCCGTATGGTGCACTCACTCCTCTATAGCCTATATATATTTGTTTTTCTTCTCACACAATGGTAAGTCTCACTTTTGGTTTAAGATGTAGGACCCTCCCTGTTCATATTTTGCCCATAAACTTCGGATGGCAGCTTCCTCGTACTTGCAAGAACTAAAGAAGTTTGTGGTTATTATTGGTGATAAGATCACGCATGGCAATGCATCAGCTTTAACTTCTGATTGAACGAGTGAGCAACACTCAATTCTCAACCCTGTCAGTTTTCGGTTTTGTGTTCTAACATAGAGCTGACTGCTGTGATAATAACTAACCGGATTTATCGGTTCGTCTACTTCAACAGTAACGTGAAATGTCAACAGGTGTCTGAATTTTTTTCGTAACACACAGCGCTTTTAAATGTTGTGTTTAGTGAGAATTGTGCACAGTCGTTATATTTCCTTGAGGACGATTGACGGTATCTGAACTATTCAGGCTTGGATGAAGATGTATTTTTCATAGTGATGGACTCTGCAAAATCTGGAACGACTTCCATTCAAGAATCAATGTTAAACCTTATTTGATTAACTCTTGAGTGTGCATCGTTTTGTTTTCCGGGTTCGTAGCTTCGATCGTGATCACACTTATTGGCTACAGTCGCCATCCAGTGCATGATCATGGCTAACTATTGCTTTCCTCCTCTGCCGTTAGGAAACGGCAAACAGAGTACACTTTGTTATCCAATAGAGCTATGATCATCTTAAACCGTTGACACTGCTCGATCAACTATCCGGCAGTTCCGTGTTTCTTGACTGGCTTCGTATCGTTCTCTTCGTCTGACATGCTTATATCGTCATAACGCTTGGCTATTGGCTGGTGATTTCATCTCTGTTAATTAGCCCGAATTTGCCTCCATCTTTGCCGTTTGCATATTTATTGGACACAATCCGTTTGTCCTACTCGTGGTACAACTGATCTCCAATCCGGAAATTTATGACATTATGTGAGAAGTTTGTCATACGCGTGTGGCATGCGTAGCTCTTATTATGTGAGACACATTCGCTGTGGCTTTGGCACCAGTCCATTCCTTAGCTCCCTCGCAGGAATATCATATTGGTCACTTCTGTGGAGTACGCTTTCGTTTGTTGCATAGTCTGTTGCTCCATGCTAGCAGTATGTACCCGGCCCCGTTCACCATCTTACGTCACATAGGTATCCCTCAGTTACTTCTTGTTTAACCGACAACCAGCTAAAAGGAAAAGATTGACTGGTTTCACTGAGATTTTACCAACTCGTTTAGCTTTTGTCAAACGAATTAACTGGAACTCTTTACAAACTTCAGTTTAATGTGTCAAAAACTGGCCAACAGAAATGCTTCAAGTTTGTCAGATATTTACCGATCGTCCCCCAAATGTGGACCCTGAATGTAAAATCCGGAGTCCAAATTAAAAAGCCTACCCAGAAACAGGTCCCCTAACCCAATCGGTTTGACGAACGGCCTCAACACACCGCTGTAACCACAATCAGAGTAGCTAATACGGCAGTGACACGTGTTTAAGATCAAGTCGCTCGACCCCATTTTCTCATAGTTTTTGCCACCGCGGCCCACGACCGACTATTGCAGAGTAGATACTTTATCATGCAACACATTAAGTCATCGGCCAGAGGTACGCATTAACCAGACGTAAGGCATAAAAAGCCGTTGAGATCGGAGACCTAATAACCATTGCACGGAATGAACAAATGGTCTCGAACAATGCTGTGAAAGGCATTGACAAGCCTCCATCAAGAAGGTGTAGCCAGTTCAAGCTAATATTTTCCGGTAATATGTACATGCTGTGTGTGGTTTATTTGTGAATTGCAAAAACCATATTCATAGTCGTTTATCCTAAAACGACACACTGTCCTCTTAGTTTCGGTCCACCAGTGTGATCTGTTTCTAGCATAATATTTGGTCTAGTCCAATTTGTGCACAGCATTTTTCAAGACAATGCAGGTTTCCAGAGAACAAAAGCACCTCAATCTGTACAGTATTTTTACAAAGCTAATGCAGCAAGTTGTCTTCACCACAGCATCTCTATATTAATAAAATTTTCAGATAAAACGTTGACAGAAATTGGAACGACATAGCTCAGCAACAATACAACGACAACGTGATCGGTCAACCAAAGCTTATCGTTTTGACATCATGCTTGTAAAAATGTCACATCAGAGTCCACAAATAGCACAGTAAGTCCGGAAGCAGCACGAGGTGCCTCGGATTCTATGGCGACATTGTTAGCCAACGGTCAACCTTTCAGTCATTTGTCAATCTATCATTCATGACTGCAGCTTTTTACCATCCATCATTAGGTGAAAAATTATCCTGATAGTACAATCAGTTGGGGAAATCTTGTATTTTTCCTTTATCCATTTGCGCTCACCAATACATGCTGGTTCCCATCTCAGCGCTTATTCTCAAAAGCTGAAACCGTTACACAGGCGTATGTCAACAGCCAGGTGTTGTCGATTATAGACCGTGGTGGCCAAAACACCGAGAAGATTGAGCCGAACGACTTGATCTGAAATCCGTATCACCGCCGTGTTAACTACTTTGGTTGTGATTACAGCGGTGCTGAAGCCGTTCGCCAATCCGACTGGGTTAGGGGGCCTGTTTTTGAGTAAGCCCTTTGGTTTAGACTGCAGATTTTGTATTCGAGGTCCACATTTGGAGGACGGTTGGTTTATGCAGATATCTGTTTCATGGCCGTTTGGCCTCGAAACGCTATGACAAACGAGATGGTGGTCGATCGTCCGGAACCGTCCGACTGATTAACTGTCTGTCCGGTTCTTACGATCAGGAGAAATTAACTAAGCGTTCTTTTTTACTTATTGCTCTCATTGTTTCTTGTTATCGGATGATTGAATACCAGTTTTGGTTAGACGAAGATGGTTTACTTAACGATGTTTCAATCACGTTCCAATGTTTTTTTAGTTTCTGAGTTTGTTTGAGGTGATAAATTACTATAGTTTGTGTTCTTTGACGCGAAGTTATAGCTTACGGACGTTACGTTTGATGTGGTTGTCTCGACAGTCAGTATTCTGCACAGTTTATCGCCAGTCCTTCGAACAAACCTATTTACCTTGTACTGCGCTGGTGTTCTGGTGGACCTTTAGTGTTTTACTGATAGCATTTACATCAAGGACCGGTATTATTATTATTATTATTATTATTATTATTATTATCACAATGATCCTCACGATACCACTCTATGCCTAATTCCTAGACTGGCTGTTTTTTATCCCCACTTACTTTCAGAGTACATTAAGAAACCTTGTCGTGACATTCTATGACCTTTTGTGCTGATTGAACGTTCTTGTTTTCCTTCGATAGTTTTTCTGTTGAAATTTTTTGTGCTCGCTAATACAACTGAATGCTATTCCTTTCATTGGAAAAAAAGTGTTATGAGTAAAAAGAAAGATTTGGGCTCGCCTCGCTTCGCAGTTGTTGTGATAGAATTTTTCTCTATTTCTTCAATGTGTCTTGCAGTCTAGACAGTAATCACCTCCTCATTAGTCGATTCTCTCTGAATTGTCAATTTGATTTACTGACGAAACGTAATTTCGATCACATGACAAGTGATCGACCTGGTAGGCAGTCTGTTATGAGCTGAGGTTTGTCTGGGCTGTTGCGAAAACCGTCTCGTTTGCCACGTTGGTTTAGGTTCTGCTATGTATGTGATTCCGTTAATTTCGATTTTTTATGTGTGACTACCATTTAAGCTAGACCTAATTTTGTATGTACAGTGAGAACTAGTCTTGCCTTATTTGGCCATCTTTATAGGCATCGAAACCATCTAATTCCTCCTGGTACCTTTCGATGTTAACTTGTTAATGCAAAACGTTCACGTGATTATCGACTTTATTTCCTAGCCGGTACGTCGAATAACTTAAAGTTTATACATGACAGTTCAATAAACGCATGTTTTTTGTATGTGTATAAATTTAGTCATAGTTCAGTCTACAATAATATTTGATGAAGTTACTTGTACCTTCATTCTCGGGGAGTCTGAATCTTTACAGATATAATTCCTCAGACATGGTTTCAGGAGGCCATATACCCCGTCCTTGTTAATATAGTATTTCTACGGCGGCCTTTCTACTGATTTTGGTGGAGAGCTTGCAGATTGTGAGTACTGCCTAGTCTATGCCGACTTGTAGTAGACGGAGTATTCAGTTGAACCGTCTTGGAAAAGTACGAACAATGAGCTGTTTCATCCCATCTCCTAAATCGCGCTTGGATTTCTACTTAACCTATTGTGTGGCTTCATGGATTGGTTGATCTGGCTAGATTTTCAATCGATCACCGAAATATCTTCGGAGTACCTACGACGGAAGTGGTATTTAAAAAGTTCGCTCATTTTTATTGCATGAGAATATACCTTAGTGAGCCCATACGACGACTTCATTGCAACATCTGTTTGCTGATAAGTGTTTTCTATAAAATGGAATCCTATATTGTGGGCGTACATTAGCTGTACTTTATCCTGTTTGGCTGATGAGTTTGGTTGGAGGTGGCGCGATGGTGGTGCTTGTTCAACTTTCTGAATTTGGACTGTGATAAATTAACATTTTGTTCTCTAGGTCATAGCAGTCCGACCGCATTTAGATAACTTATGACCAGGTATGTGGAATGTCAGCAAACACCAGCTGATATGTGAAGGGACATTGCATTTTTAATTTAAATTTGTGTCATCCATTCTTTTCGTCCACAGGTTTCTCCGTTTCCTCAGACTTCTATGGGTCGACAAGCCATCTCAGTAGACCTGTGTATTCATTTTGCTCAGCTAAACTCTACTCTGTCAGCCAGCAGCCCTGCGGCGACCTTACGGTTGCGAGTATTCACGGCGCATTTGGAAAGTTCTCGAGATGGAGCAGATTATCGAAAAGCGCAGTTACGACAGGTTTGGTCAAAGATGTCTCTTCTCGAGTCCGCTACCTCCAAGTTTGCATCAACAGAGCTTCAGCACATACCTCAAGCATCAATATTTTGCGGCGATTTAAATCTACGTGACTCAGAAGTACGTTCCAGCTAATCAATTTCTGTTAATGTTCAAAAAAATATTTACAATAGTTTGGTCATTGTCTTCAAACTTCCGAATTTCTTGTAATTCACCTTAATTTCCGTTGACTTCGACGGAAGGAGTCACAAGTGATCAAGTCATCGTTTGCTAATATGACATTTATAATATGACATTTCAGCTGGCTGTCGAGTTGAAACCTATAGTCTGATAGTGCAATTCATGTTATACCTGCGTGCACCGCTTATCTGAGCTCGAACGCGTGGGCGGCCAAAGCTGAACACATCGTAAGGATGGATTCCAATGTGACGCACACCATTAGGTGGGCTTGTTTTCTCTCTAATCCCAGCGGATGCATGCATGGTAACCTCTTATCCATTTAGCATTACGTCCAGGTTGTTTTTACTGCCTTTTATCCTTGCTTACATATGGAGCACGAGCAGTCCATACTGCTAAATTGAGTCTGGCCAATCGGAATGGTGGTTCGATCTAATCTGACGCGTGACAATATCTGTGAATTGAACAATTTGATGACCCCAGACTGAACGCGATCGCCTCCCAAGGTGAAAGCGCATGGGCACAGGCAAGTGCATGTAAACACAGCAGGGATATACGCAGAAGTCTCGTGAGCATCGAGAATGTAGTGACGGTAATAAAACAGATCTTTACTTACTTTGTGTTTGTGGTGTGGTAGGATAACCTTAGGTTTGGTTTCGTTTATTTGGTTGGATTTTGGAGCAAGATCACAGTTATTTCATGGACAGTGGATGATGGGCTTTAATATTCTTCCTCGTCCTGAATATCGGAACATACATTCCTGTCTGATGGATGTTTGAGTAACAGAAGTTTCGTATGTATTACTGTCAGCGCGGCGACGGTCTCATCTCAACATATGTCATGTTCGAGATTTCAAAATTGAATGCCACCCGCACTTGGTCGCAGCCTTCGCATTCAGATAAGCCTTCCGACTAGCTCACTTAAAAAGAAAGCACTAGACTCGAGTTTCGCTTTTATTGGGGCTCATCAGCAGTGCAGAGTTTGCACTCTGACCCTCGGGTTTGTGAGACTAGTGTGTTAACCACAACGCCAGCAACTCACAAAAGACATAACCGAATAATCAAATCCAAACGTTCAACCACAACCTTATGTGAATAGTGTTCAGCTTGCCCGATCATTTCGAAAGGGGAATGAACAGAATCACTCCGTTCTATCCAGTCGATATCTCCTTGATCAAGACTTCTCAGTTAGGTTGAAGTTACTGTCTTCATTGAACCAACTTAGCATAGTTTGTATGTGGTGTTCAATTTGCAAATAACCTAAATCCCCGAACCTTCATTACTGATTCAAACTATGCTCAGTTTGAGTAGCAGGTTTCTTATGTATTACCGTGAGCGCGGCGGTTGTCTCATCTAGACATATATGTCATACTGGAGATTGTATGAACTCCTGGAGGTAGCTTGATTCTTTGTTTAGCTGGTCAGAATGGCTGGTCGGTTACTAGAGAGCTTTCTTCTAACATCTCGTGACCACATGGAGTGGCAAACATGGTACATTGTAATAATTTAAAAAAAGTAATGTGTGAAGTAATGGTGGAAAAAATGTACAGTGATAAAGGGGAAATTACGCCGACGCTCACAGAGATATGTAACACGAGCGTCATTGACTTCAATTCTTCGCCATAGAAGACATAGTCTTCAAACAAATGTGTATATTATCTTTCGGATCCCAGCTTGGAAGCCTACACTAAACAAGCCTCAGTATGCTTCCGGCCCCCCGAACCGGAGTCGTGCGCTGGCCACCAGACTGCCACTTCTAGCCTAATCCACCACTTACAAACGAGGTACGATGTAGCAGGCGATGAGTTGGCATTCGTGAGATTTGGTCAAGCTAACGAAGCCTATGAGATGAGTATGCTCAGCGGTCGACATGTCAGCGAACTTCGGTACTGCTTACACGACCCTCCCAACACACGACATTAGTGCTACGGAGACGCCGATGGACAAAGACGAATACACTATGAACATCCTACGCGCAAACTGAACAGGTTTTACATCCATATAATAGGCATTGAACCCCCGGCCTTCCACAGCAAGACTGAGATCACACCGACACCAGAGTTGATATCGATTGGTAAACTCCATCTGAGCCGTAACTGTACGATTTGTGATCTCACCTCATACATTCCATTAGCTCCGGATGCATCTCCTAAAGTGCATGAACTTCTCAACCACCTGCAGTAGCTTATCACCAAGAGTGAAAGCAGACGCAAAATCCTGCAAATGTCACACCTTCCACCTAAAGGTTGCAAAAGCTATACCAAATAGACGGATTGGAGCTTCTTATCTATCTAAAATGTTCTGGGCTGTCTGTGAGTCCTCACAGATTAGGACGAGGTCATATGCACACTGTGTCTCGACGTCGAGTCCACATTCTGATATTTGTTATCTGTCAAGGCACAATGTAGGAGCCCGTCCATTGCAAACTTGAATAGGAAGGAGGTGGGACAACTTTGTCGCACCCCGTTTGAGATGTTGAAGGTCGGTTATATACTACCAAGGTCTGTCTAAATTGCTTTCACTATATTCACACATTTCTCACTCACACTGTTTCCCGATAGACAGTCCCAGAATGCAGCTCTGTCAAGTGGACTGAATATCCTTCTGATGTCCAAACCGACAACAGTTGTTAGCCCCCTATCCAAATGACGGAGTTCAAGCACCTGGCGAAATGTGAAGATGTGATCAATGCAACCACGGCCAGAACGAAACTCAGTTTGTTCCTTACAGATGTGTTGTTTGAACGTTTCACTTGGTCTAAAATGTACAACGGCTGCGAGCAACTTTGAGGCAATACGGAACATGTTGATGCCTCGGTGATTTGCACACGATGTATGTGTGCTCCTTCGGACTTCACTGGTCCAGAGTTTGCCGAGATGAGCTGTCAGCTCTTTACTTAAGGCTAGGCTTCTATCTACAAAATGAACATACGGGAGTTCGTCTGGGCCGAGTGCCTTATCACGTTTCAGAAACTTGATTTCAAGAGAAATTCCATTTTCCGAGGGCGGGAAAATGTCAACAGATTAGTAAACACAGGGTCAGCCCGAAGGCGCAGTCAGTGGCGCGAGTGGCCAGTTGAACTGCTGTTGGGACTGTACATTCCAGCGTCCTAAGCGTCATTGCAGATAATGAGTAGGTTCACCATTGACTTCTCAGATTACCTCATTCATACTTGGCTTCCTGATACCAGCTGCTTGGGTGAGCTGGCTTTCGAGAGTTGCGGGTAGCAGTGATATGTTCCATCCAACAGGTCTCAGGATCGTCTCGTAGTTGTTTCGGGAGCTCTAGGCGAGTGCTTTCCTGGACCGAGTCGTACGCACTGGTAGATGGAATGTTCCGACGAGCATCAACTTGTTCCAGTGATCGCATAAAAATCTAACGGTTGGCAGCTGAACGAGTAGTAGTACTGCACTTGTGCGTTGCACACCGAATATGTTCTCAGTGTGTTGTTGTATGTGCTGTTGTATGTGTGTTGTTATGTGCTGTGTTGGGACCCACACTAGAGACAAGCGCACACTGGTAGGTGTAAAGTGCCTGTAGCCTTGCTAGTTTAGGTACGCCATTTTGTGATTGTCGAGGACGTCATCCCAAGTGGATCGCAGAGAAACATACCCCATGTCGTATTGTTGTCAAAGAGCTTATGTAGCATTTTATAGGAGACCCGTCTGCCAACCGTGAATTCACCACGCTGTAGTACTACTATCACCGATTGTCCGCGACTGCTTCTTCCCTGAACGAACCCCGCTTATTTCACAGTTAGCCTCAAGTTGACGGCCGTTCTTCAATCCATAGCCTAGAGTACGCCCGTTGTGCTAGTCCACTTGTTTACCAGGGTACCGAGTAAGAATAAGAAATGTGATCCTGTCCTAAGCTGATTTTAAGTCTTCCTTATTGACTGCTTGGTTAATCAAGAGTCCTGTCGTAGACCAGGACGGTAAACGGACGATGTTACTTCTCTCGATGCGCTTCGAAAAACACAAAATAGTCCTGAGGAAAACGCTCATCAGCTGACACAAATGTTCTGTTTTCCGCCAACCTGTACTCACAGGACAACCAATCACGGAAACTAACGGAATGACCACCAACGTCGTTGAGTGTAGCGTCTTTAAATTACTCTCTTTTCATCTATAGCTATTCGTATAAGCCTAGGAAGTAGGTTGCCGACAAATAGCCACCTCTTCAACAGTGTTTCACTTTCACTGTTTCCTATCCGCACGTCCCAAACTGGATTTCCAATAGTAATCCCTCTGGAAAATCCATATTTTTGGAATTCATTTGGATTTCATAGCGATAATCACCCTCATAATCGCCATTTATCCAAGTTCACAGGAAATTTTTTGATCAACTTATCTCGTAAATTGTATTGTTCGTTGTAATCTAATCTCATTCCAGGAAATCTGTTTGTTAGCATCGCGCAATTTAGTATAACATTAGGATAGCTTGTTTGGAATGTGAGGAAGCGTCAGACTTTTAATGAATTCCCGGCGTGGCTTCCTTGAATGACGTTCATTCATCAGAGCTGTTGATAACACTATCTACTTTCGTCAGCCCCCGGTTGTATGAGTTTTCGACAAGTTAGTCCGCAGTAAAAAAAAATCAAACTTTATAGCTACATAAACTCAGTTTGCTGCCGCACGGACGAGCTGTCTGGTTTGAGTGTTTATCACCTGAACAAAGGAGAACGTCTTCAGATCCAATGCTGTCTCATTCGTAACTGATTGCCAGCAGCTGCTCGAAACAACAGTCGGTAATATCAGTTGCATCTGACCCGAGAGTTTTGTGCTGTTCCTACCTGGTTTTTGCGTTCTGACAAACTGTTCCAAACGTTGTACTGGAATTTCCCTTTCGCAGCACGATGGTAGAACTACCAGATTAAGTAGGATTAAATGTACACGCTGTTGGTAGTCAAACTGTTTGCGCCTTCCCTATCATCTCGAATCTAGCCCGTGTCTACAATCTACGCTTCTGGTACCTCACGGTCGATTATGCTCACAACACATGGCTATTCAGCGGTTCGCAAGGCTTTGCGACAAAAATTCCCTAGCTCGGTCTTATCTCTTCAACCATTCTGGATCAGTGTACCAAGGAGTTCGCGAAGTCACTGACTGAGTTAGCTAGGAAGCCTGTTTTCGTGGTTAAGCTCTCAACAGCTTGGAGCGCTTGTGCTCTTTCATTTATAGTGATTGCAGCCAGCTGACTACAAATATGCTGAACCGCTACCAACTCCCTCCGGAGTTATGGAGGGCCGAATTGATCATCAGTCACAAGATTACTTTATCCACGCTCCATTACCACCTTTCCGTCAGTACTGATTCCAAAAAAAGTCTTTTTACTAACTTAATTTACGGCTTGGGAACAGTGGACGAAAGCGGTTGATGAAGATCGATCATTCGATTCCACTATTCTGGACTTCCTTAAAGCATCCGACGAGATTAGTCAGTTGTACGTTTGTGGAAAGTTGCATGCATATTAAAATATCAACCACTTATTTGTGGCCTATGGATTACTTCAAAAATAACCATTTGGTTTTGGATGTTGATGGCATATTACTTGATTGATGCCGCTCCTCCACAGAGTTCCATTCGAGGATCACTTTTGTTCATCTTGAAGTGTATTAACCGTTTCACAGCATGTCAACTCTCCTTGCAACTGTATGCTGGTGATATAAAAGAAAAAATCTGGTCCGTTATATACACCAATACTCCATACAAGAAGTTGCGTAAACGTTCATATTTTTGTATCACTGAAAAGCTGAAAACTAATTCCCGTTTAGCGTATCTGTGTTGAATGTAATGCACCTTCGTTACTAAGTGGACGTGGTATTTTAGCTAATACCACGCGTAAATGGAACCTGGGAATAAACGTCTGAGATGATCTTTGCCTTTCTGTTCACTGCGTTACGCTAACGTTCAAAAAGTTTCAGCCTGAAAGCTTTTCCATTGCGTTTACCTCATTGGTGCCCCTACGTTCTGACTTAAACATTCGGATTTCTAACTCGTATTGGATGAGATATATCCATCCTGCTGAGACGGTTCATCACAGCGCAACGAATCGGATGGATGCTGCCAGTTTGTTCATGTGTCCGGATAGATTCTTTAAATTGGATCAACTTTCTATGTTTGGTCGACGTATCAAAGGTATTCTAATCGTTCTCTGAAGACTACCGCCCGCTGGAAAATGTGCTTGTGTTTGGCACAAACCAGCACCTCAGTGGTTGTTTGCTAAACTGTTGCATCGAAGGGGCCTTTTGACTTGCAGGGAATTCTTATTCGTATGCGTGTATATTCAACAGGAGGCATCCTACCCTAGTCTGTTTCAGCCAGAGCAATTAGTGAATTCAACTCTTAGCCTGTTGTACGTATTCAGGACACAGCGGATATTTCAAATAATCTGGCCATCGGAACCATTATGTTAAACTAAAACTGCTTTCAACTTTCCCACTTCGTCGTTGGCTAGTTTTTGTATAGTGCGCTGAAGTGTTTTTGTAATCTACTTGCTAGTATGTGGTTGGATGTGTGTTCTTATTTTATATCTTTCTTTTTTAGTTCTGTATGCTTGCAGTTTCTGACCTTCTTCAGTTATTCTCTATTAAACTTTTTATCTCTATCCGATTTTCTCAACACTACAAAAAGGGTTGCTTTCTTTATCCTGTATCCCCCAATGACTCCAATGAAAATATGGATTAAGACTAGATGGGAACACTTGTCTGATACGTTAGCACAAACAAGTTCGTCTTTTTGCTACATTCACTGTCCATGAAGTGATTGTGTACATACTGCACAAATCAACTTAGCAACTCGAGGCCATCTAATCTGAACTGTAAAGCTATCAGAAGAAACCACATTTCAATGAAGTTGATCTACTTGTCGCTGTGATATTGCACCACATATACTCAGTACCCGAGAAGGCTTTACGGACATCACTACCGTATTTGTGTGTAAGCGTCTGTGTTCCATGGGCTTCTACCTCGGAAAACAGATGTGTTCCTTTTTGGATCATCATCTCGCAACACCAAAGCAACGGTGATTTTCACGGATTAAGATGCCTCTACGAAAATGAGGTAGTGGGAAAATACGAACATTCTCACAGTGATAACGCGGGATACACCTTCTCCTGGATTCAGATGTGATTAATATCTTTTCTGTGTACAATAGTTACGTCAGGTTTTTATCGTGTTACATTGCATTGAATGAATTAACCGGGTCAAACAAATGACCCCTTTCCAAGACGTGTTTCACGATCGAAGACGCGTTGACCTCATTAACTCAATTGTTGTGTTGTTACCTGTTCGAAATCCCAGATTACCAGTTCACGGAAGCAATTTTTAAAAAGTAAAAACGGTCACCTTCTATTTCCGGACAGCACTGACACAATTGGTATTACTCCCAGGGGAATGAACTTAGTTCCTCTCTTCCACCCTTTTTCACTTGGATAATCCAATCCATAAAAAAACACTGTTGTCTTGTCGATATTCGGTAATTTTATATGATTGATTGCTGTAAATATTTACTTGATGAGAGTAAACGGTTTGCGGACTATTTTCAATATTCGTTTTCTGCTGTATTCGTATTCATGCTGTTTTGTTGGATAGAAACGAATAATGCGTAAGGATACCGTAATTTTTAAGTTCTTGCACAGAACCCGTTGGTAAGTCATTTTCACCTCCCTCAGTCAATCTGTTGCTCTTTAGATAACAGTATCCTTAATAAATATGTTGGCACATTCAAAGCATACTAGTCCGATTCCCGCTTCCGTACTTTTTTAATTAAAAATGAATAAAATCAGCATAAATCCGGCTAGTGTTTGTGTCTCAGTAACGACCAATACGATTTCCGTTCTTTGCCAATAAGTTTGGAAATGCGTTTTCGATTGCACATATTAGGTGATATCAACACATGTTACGATGGCTGCATAGATCAACTTATTTACTCCTGTTGTTTCTAAGATCTTGTAAATCTAAAGAGTGCATCTTTTTTTAAACAACCAGCCTGGTGTTTTTTCAATTCATATCGAAACGTCAACTCACTTTCTCGAGATCCGGGGTGATCAACTAGTGACCCGTGAGGAGGAAAATAAAAATTGTCGTTAACAAGTTAGTAGTTTTAGTTCGTTTTGTCTTACCGAACTGTGAGCCTCATAACCCAGGCAGTTTGTGAATGCAGACCCTACGAAACATGTTGGCTAACTGAATTATATGTTTAAAATGTTACCTGGACTAGTTAACTGTTAACTTTTGGGATCACGGTGCAATGAGTCTTCCTACTTTCCTGCTAAGGATTTATTTCAATTTTACTGAATTCTTCATATGTATACTTTACTATACTGTTGTAGGACAATAAAACTTCAGTTTCTTTCGGTTTATTGTTGTGGATGATAATGATGCAATCTAAGTTACAAAGTTGGTAAACTGAACCCGTTTTCTCACTGGAAAATGTGAGTCATTGTTTGCAGTTTCTCACGGTTGATGGTTAAGTGTACTACAAACCAGTCGATTTGTAGTGTGTGCTCACTCGATTCCACAGAATGCCTAAACAACATACTTTCCGAATTTGTAACATATGCCCACTGGAACATTTGCGAAGAAATTTCCTTTCGATAATTCCCTTCCGGCGTTTTATTATCGGTTAAGATGTATACAGTTGCGATTGGCCGATTTGTGCTCACTGTAAGTGAACACAACGGGAACTATAACCAGTAAACCCACAGACGTAAGTGGTTGAGCGTTCATATATGCTAATTCGGTCGTGCCCAGTGTGAGATCACTGACGCAGTGGCCAACACGGTTGCCTCATGGAAGCGTGGTCGGAGTTCACATCCCGACCTTAGCAAGGATATGCACTATTGACGAGTTCTGATGAGAGCGAAACTCGAATTTGGGACTTCTTTTCGAAAGGGGCCGACAGGAAACACAATGAGAACACGACAGCTGCGACCAATTTTGGGTGATGATCAGTCAATATGAAAACCAAAATCCCCTACTACTCATCAATGAAAACGCGACACAGGTCAACCAGTCAAGCGAGCAGTTGCATAACAAGTCAAGGTGGTCATGGGGTAAAATTCACTTGACAAGTTGGTCGGTGTTATATTTCGTGGAGACTAGTAGAGTTCCAAATGAATCTCTAAAACAAAGATAAGGTGTTATATACACAGTGGGTCCATCGCCGTAGTTATGACCACGATAACCGTACGGTTTTTTTTCTCGTGTATGTAAAGTCTAGAAGTGAATTATTAAAAAGAAATTTATCCGCAACTTGTCTGTTAAATATTTCTGGATTTTGTTTTTAAAAACTAACGTTATTTTAAATTATGATGTTTGAAAACTCCTCTTAGGTTAGAGAACTCGGTGGCCTACCCAACGGTATTTCAGATGTTTGGGAAGCCAGTGGCAGCCGACCCGAACTCAGAGTCACCTGGGATCCCGTGCGAAATTCGAATGCTGGACGTTTTTCTAAATACGTTCCGAAAAAGTCACAATCCCAAGGTTGTCGTTATGATCGTATGTACTGGTGTGGGAAGCGTCTACGAGCTGTGGACTTTGGACTACATGGTTTGGAGAGGGTTCCGCGTTGTTCATGTTTTCCCTCGGACCATTGGGGGATTCTTGGTCGCTTTGTGGCCTCTTGATTCACAAGCATTTTCTGTCTACACCACCGCATTTCTTATTTACACAGGACACTACAAATGTACCTCATTTATATCAAATACACTGTTGTCAGATTTATTGACTGCTTAATTATAAGCTGCGCGTGGTTTGACAACCCAGGGCTCATCTACACATTGTATACGACTGCTCAGCCGTAAACGGGATTACTCACGAGTAAGGTTTACTTACATAAAATGTTTGTCTCCGTCGTGGCGTGTTGAATTCAAATGCACAGCTTCTACATCTGACGTTAATGACAGTTTTGGCCTCTCGTTTTTTTTAAATAAGCGATTGGTTGCACACTTTGATAACTTCATCTATCTGATAAGATAGACCAGCGACGTTTCAGCTCTAGTTCAATCAGCACCTTAGAGGTGTTCTTCATTGCGAAGAGTGTGGCTACTAAAATAACGTATTCAAAACTTTAGTACGTGTGGCGTTGTAATATGTCGTGTTTACACCATACGGCCGTGTAATACTAGAATGACCAAATATTCGTTTTGCTTACCTTTACTTCCGGAACTATTTAAGCCCTGTAATGTCCCTAACGAAACAAGGTCGACGTTGCCCTCAGATTTGATTAAAGGCGGCCAGTCAGTCCGCACGCCACAACATACACTACCTTTTCTCTAGATTGACAAACTGTCCACTTTGACCACTTCGAATTTTCTTGGCGCCACAATCCTCATTGCTCTGTCTTCGTCCAGACGAATGAGCAAAGCGATGAGTAAACAACGAATGCCCAGCTGATTGATATCTCCACCTTTTTATGCCACTTCTCTTCGACTTGTTGTGTGCTCAGCGTGGATACTCGGACAGACCGTGTGATACAACTGTCACTTTACCACAGGCTGTCAACATTTTGTACGGCGACGGCAACTCGGATGTTCCATTGAAATGCGGTTATGGAACTCAGAGTATGTGCTTAACTTCACTGTGAAATGTCAGTTACAAGCAGACAGTATGTGAGTTTCCACTATTAACAATTCTATACTAGCATCTCAGACAGCGAAAAATATGTGCGTTAAACGAATTGCTGCTTTGAACGATTTTAGCGTCTTTCCGGGTCTATTGAAGAGTCAAGCACATCATATCCACGTTGTTGGAGACGAAGCTTTGGTTAGGTTCCAGGTCGGTTTAGTTTATTGTGTCACCCGAATGCATAGGTGTTGCGCTTCTTGGACCAACAGTTTCGTCAGGTCAAGAAAACCTCTCGATGCCAGTAGCTCTGTGTATGTTCCCGTTGTCACTCTGATTAGCCTCAGAATTCGCTCGAATATACGAGCCAGCAACTTAGTGAGACGTGGTTTGATGGGAAAGTCACGAATGAGCTCCTGTGTGCGGATGAAACATCTAGCTCGTTCACTGTGATCATAGAAAATATGATGAGCTTATAGATTCTATGGCAAGCGATGCCAGTCCGTTTGAACATGGACAGGTGTATTGCACTAGTGTATCATCAAATGTAATGCAGTGGGGACCGGTAGACTTTCCACCACTTAGCGTACTCATAAGACCTCAGCACTTCGTCAAAACAGAAAGAGGACATTTCGTTTCATCTCATTAGTCATAAACGTAGGACATGCAGAGTACATCAGACCAATAAGGGCCGGCCGTGACTCGAAGCGCTAACAAACACATTGGGTATACCAAGTTGGGCGCCGTCCGCACCCTTTTCATCCACATAAATTTTTGGGTTGGCCCACTTCGGCATGGACTCTTTCGAAATGGGCCAGCCAAAAGGATTTTCTGAATAGAAAGACCACTCAGCTATGGATGAAAATAACCCGAATCCATGACCATGTTAATTCTATGTTTACGCATGCAACGCCGGCTGATTATTTCACATAAGCATTTCTCTACAGAAAGCCAACAACCTCGGACTTCGATTACCCAACAGTATCTTAAATAAGTTAACTCAGCCTACTTAATGACTTATTACCATGATGCTTATACCAATGGATGACGTGAGATTTTAAATCAACCAGTTCACCAAGTTTAGGCTACTGCGTGTTGCTTCAATCATTTCGAAATGTTTCCGACCACTCGGTGATAGTTGTGGACTTGTAACAGCCAGCGAACAGGTACAGAACATGGAAGGCAGCAGTTTGACGAGTTGCACTCATGATTATGTTGAACTGGTCCTTTGGTGGCTTGGACCAAGGGCAATTACGCGACTGCATACGTTAGAACTAGATCAGACTTCAGTTGCTAGACTTGTGAAGCGATGCTTTTTCGATTGCAGGAGCATGCGTTGTTCGTACAAAAGTGGCTGAGTCAACCTATCCAGTTACCGCAGTTCCTCTCATACAGTACTTGATCTCTTTGAAGACGTGTCTAGTCAGTTTGTCCCTATTTGTCGGATGTATATAATCTGCATGTTTCTCACTTGTGATTGATGAGAGTGAACGAACTGTCGGCATACTGCAGTTTATGTTCCTTCTACGCTGACGAAGTAGTTAAAGGTAACTCACTGGCTAATTACAGTTAACACTGTTTAGTAACCGAGTAAAAAGTTTAACGAAGTGGAAAATATCCTGAAGAGGAAAAACGTGAAAGGTCTCTTGAGGCTATGTGTGAGTTTGCTACTTGCAGAATTGTTAAAAATGCTTCCAACGAAGAATACTTTCAGCAACATTGCTCAGAAATGTGGAATACTGAAGTGCGCAATTTAAACAGTTTTAAAAGCAAATGATCTCCGTTCATGTTGTCAGGTTCAATCTCACAAGCTGCGATTTACAAATGCGAATAAACGAGAAGCATGTTGATGGTGAATTTTTGGAAGACAACAATGCTTTCCACGTTGTCAACAAGTGAATTGTTATTCCGTTTGAGCGAAACAGTTAAAAGCCCCATTTGGCCGTCTGTAAAACCTCTGTTTAAGTGGCCCGCGCTCAGACAGTGCGATCAAAAACTTAATGTAGGAGCAGGCATACTAAGAGCACGAATGGGTGAATCACTGCTATTTTCGGGAAATATCGCGGGTTGAATTTTTCTGGCACTGTGTTTAATGTTAAGTCAGCCACATTAACCGGTACTACAGAATGAGCTGTTATCGTTACCAGATAATATCAAGAAAAGTCGTGTTCGCGTCCCGAGAACGTCTACTTTCCACTGAAAACGATTTTATTCAGTCGGAATGTACAAAAATCGTGAGAACACTCTGGAAGTAATGTTGCTGTCGTGTTTCCACTGTTGCAGGTGGTCAGTGTACTTTCGTCTAGTCACCCGCTTACGTTTGTTCACCTTACAAACTAGTGGTAGTCTGGCCATATGTTATCAGTAGGTTTCTAACTAGTTGACTCTGAAACTAGTATTTACGAATACTATGACATAAGGCAATGTACACTGTCACGTATCATGCTCCAAGTTGGTAGGGCCGTATCAGTTGAAGACGATCAGTAGCAGACAGTCACTGTCATCATGTCTGTTAACAGAGGCTTCTTAACTAGCAGGACGAACAGTATGAAGCCATTCAGTCGAAGCTGACGGAAGTCATGACACAGAAAATGGCAGTTTATGAAAGCTTAGCAGTTGCACCGCAGTGTCTGTGGTAAAGTTATCAACTAACAGCACAAACACCGTTTATTAACCGGTTAGCAGGATCATGTTCAGGTGGTTATCCAAGAGTTATGTGGACGTAGTTCCTGAGGTTACAGTAAAGTTAGACGACAGTGCCAAAGTCAGGCTACTTTTGCTCAAGCTTGGTCCAACTGAACACGCTCACTATTGTAACTGTGCTCCGTCAAATAATCCAGGCAAATATTCATTCTCGGACGCGGCACATTTGCCGGTGTGGACAATCGTGAGCGTGAGAATTTCAAGCTGTCAAATCCCACTAGTGGTCAGCTTACTACCTCAATTTTTCCTTCAGAGGTAAATGAGTAGTCGATGCAAATATTTGTATACGTATGCCATCACAACTAGAAAAAGCCTGACATTGTTTACCATAATAGATTAGTGCTAGTGGTTGATAAAACTCGAAGACGATGGCAGGCTGACTGAAGACAAGCTTAACAAAGAAGAAAACGTTGAAGTGTGTCATGAATACGGTAGAAATTATTCAGATGACAGAATTCCCAGAAAGGCTGCTGAGCAATTTTTGACATCATGGACAATGGTAGTTTGCGCAGATTTGCCAATTTCGAAGTCGCATACACTGAATGTACGGTAAACTTGAATGTAAACAGTGCAGCGACCCTGTTTATATTTTGTTGACTATGTTCGGGTTTCGTTCGTCAGTCGTACTTCTGTTGCGAGCCTTCGTATGTGTTCAAGCATTTGTTT
>LUCH01017783.1:0-25083 GCA_013368495.1 Paragonimus heterotremus
GGTTTAACGCACTCGAAGGTCCCACATACTTTTTGCTTGGCGCGCTTTTGAGTGCCGCCGAGTGGGCTGTGGCCCGTCTCGCTCTCCTTTCCTCTTTGCTGTCGGTTGCTGCCGTTGATCCCAGACTAGGCTCTAATATCGTTGTTATTGAAGTAATTGTCATTGTTATCCACATGACAGAATTGAAACTGATCAACTCTCTTCTGGGTACTGGATTAAGGAATTAGTTAGCGCTGTCCCTGCTGATATCAGTCCATCAAATTTGTATCTCATGGTAGTAGTGAGCAGCCATCATAACTTGTGGTCACTCGAACTTCTTGTCGTAGAGCTTCAAGTCTTCCCCACTTCTCAGAATATCTTTTAACAAACTAAAAACAGTCATAGATAGAAAGCGATGGTCAACAGTCAGTCTTATTTAGTCCCTTCTCACATTTTTCTTCTACCAAATTGTAGAATTTTAATTGCTCAACTGTGCCGCTGTTGAATACTTCACACAACCATTACGTCTACTGACTGAATTTCCACTCAGCCGCAGCGAATAAAGCAAGTTTTTGGTGGTGGTGAAAGCAGCGAGGAAGCAACTGTGTTAACTTCCCGCTCAGGGCGACTTGCGTTCGCATAGGTCAAGAAAGTGGTGTGTTCGTCTGATCTGACGAAGTCTCTACGCCACCAGTGAATCAACATATCGATTGGTTAAATGATGTGCGGGGTTAATGAATTCTCAGTCAGCCTCAAGTATGTTCCATTTAAGAAAAGTTTTTTTTTCTGTTGATGTACGCCTGTCTCCTGTCCCCTTTAATTACCTTCACTCCCATGACAAGGTACTGCCCAAGGTGTCTCTTAACTCGCTCTCTCACTGAGATGCAGCAAAGTATATCGGACGTACGAGTTGAAAAGCTCAGAGGCGAATTCAAGAAAACAACTCAATGGGTGTGAAGGATGGGCCAATAAGATCAAGCATTGATCAGCTCGTTAACATGTGACACTGTATTTATACAGTTCGGCCCCATTGCACTACATGGAGCCAATGAAAACAGGTTCAGTGACGATATCCAGCAATAGTTGATTTGGTCAAAGCCAAGCCACGTAATCCTATGTTGTGTTTCGAGGGTTTTCCAACAACTGAATGTCACATCTCGATAATGCATAATCTCTGAAATGTGCTGTTTATCTACGGCAGAACAACAGTGCGATAAACCGGCGTCCAGTTAGTTTCTGTCTGTCCTGAAGACATCTACCCGATCGCTTGCTTCAGGTGACTCAGATGTTTGTTTGTTCAAGGAACTCTGTATCTACCTCGTAACCTTTGGGTACGCAAGAACCTAAGGAGAACGTTATTGAACCATGGTTGATACAACTAACAGCCTTCTCATCCACATAGGTTTTTCAGCCGATCACCTCTGAAAAGAAGCAATTAATCTCATTCTCGCCGCTGTGTGAACTCATCAGCCGTGTATACTTTTGCCATGAGCGAAATTTGAACTCTGGTCCACGTTCTCATGAGACAACAGTGCTCACCGCTGTACCACGTACTAGACACGACCGAATTACCAAACTGTTAATCATTCTCGCTTAAGAGAAATGCTTCTAAGAAACCTACTGACTGCTGTGTCTGAATGGGAAAACTGCGGTAGAACGTGGGCGGTCTTTCCTCTGTACCACTCAAATCCCTTGCTGCTTACCAGATAAACGTAGACGTCAATCAGTTTTTTGGTCCATTCTCATTTCAATACGGAACCAGATCACTCATGAGAGTTCCCGTGATGGTTCCAGTAATACAGAAATGAAGCAGTTAACTTAGCTCAACCCCAGAGCTAGCCTCGACGCGATAATAATAAGATCCGAACTAAGCAAAGCAGATAATTTATCTCCTGAGCGCAATCGTACGGTTTTTGTCCACAATGTAATAAAACAACAGTAATGAGAAATAGGTTTAGTGAAAATCAGCACGGTTACGCTTGTAATTTTCGCGTGGTATATTTTAGTTTCTTGCTTACGAGTAATTTTATTTTGAGGTTTGTATCAATATGAGAAGGATCAAATTGATCAAAATGGTCAGAACGTGAAACCTAATAGATGCGAGCATTTCGCATTGACTCATGAGTACTGTAGTGGATAAATGGGTATGCGCTAGGCCTTCGTCCACTAACAATCTAATACGCCTTTCCCAAAGAGCAATCGTAACGTACTCCCAATAGGCATCGAAATAGAGAACGCAGTGAGGTTTGGAAACAGACCGTATATTCCCAGCAATGTTTGGAAATATGATAAGTAGTTAGTTATAGCCTAGTCTGATATCAGCGGCAGCAACCAACAGGAGAGAGGAAAGGAGAGCGAGACGGGCCACAGCCCACTCGGCGGCACTCAAAAGCGCGCCAAGCAAAAAGTATGTGGGACCTTCGAGTGCGTTAAACCGCGCTCGAAAAGATTCGGGTTAAACGGCATTGAAGAATGGAACAGTAGATGAGTCGTTAAGAGAGGGACTAGCATACGCTGCGTGCAATTAGTTGCACGACTGACAAAAGTGGCACTGAGTTCGTATCAGGCCTCTCATTGCAGGCATACACAGAATCATGCGTACAGATCAGACAAGCGGGAAAACACGGTTGCCGCATGGATCCTTAGAGAAGCCACACGGTCGCTGGTAACTAGAGCACTAAATTTGAAATGACGTAAAACTGTGTTTTTTGTATATCGTACAGTTAGGGTGGATTTAACTGATAGTTGAATGATGGGTTAGGACGGGTCAGTAATTCCAGGGCAGGATCAAGTCCACGAGCAACCGCTTTTGAACACAAATTGTTGGCTTCAGTCGGTTGATGACGAAAGCCTCACTAAACCGTAAGAATTTTGGATTGGGATGGCGTAATAAGATTTTGAATGCGCAAGCCGGGCCGATGACATCGCCGAGTCCGGTTATTGCAGTTATGCGCCAGAAAGTGATCAGATTGCATTCTTATCATTTCGCAAGATTTTCAATGAGTCGTTGAAGAAACTAATGATTTGTACTTGATGAAGTCATAACCTCAAAACCTTCACACATAAGATGGATATTGCCGTTCGGAAACTTTGGAAAAAATACCTGCAGTGAAGTACGATTGTGATAGTTTAGCGCGTACCTGCGCTATTTTAAAGCTGTCCATGTGCATACAACAATTACCAGACATGGAGAATACGTATAATTTAGAGAGAGTGAACGTGTACTATACGAGAATTACAATAGATCACAATCAGCGCTAAACGACACCGATAAACGAAAGCAGGTATAAGGGTTGAGGATCCGAACGTCGAGTGCGCGAGAAAGTTGGAAGTGTGTGGCGCCATTGGCGCACATAGGTAGACAAGTATGCAACCAAACACGATCGCATGCAGCAAGCAAACGACAGACAAAGATCGTTAAGATCCTATGTTCAGTGTAAACTAAGGTTTTGGGAAGAATTTTACACGCCGTACAGTGGGCGGACCGGGGTTATCTCCAAGTCACTACACAGCCTTATTCCACAAAGATATTGTAAACGCAGTCATTCCATCTACATGAGGACAATCTGTGGCCAGCCATCTTTGGCCTAGTCTAGCTCACCCTGCACGAGCTTGCGGTTGGTGTTGCAAATTCCAGACACCACAGGTGAAGGAGTACTGATGCCGATAGTTCATAACGGGCTCCGACTCAATGTCCTCTCCTGTGGAGTCGAAATGACTGAGAAAGTAAAGCGTTCGCGCACTGGAGTTTTGGGATGCCCGCACGGGCTGCCTGACGGTGTTCGAAGTGGAAATTTCGATTCATCCAGGACATGAGCTCGTACACAAAAACAGACGACAAAAAATGGACGAGTTTGAGTGCGTATATGAATGGCAAACTCACCTGGCGAACGTAGATACCGAAGACGTCATTCGGAACGCTTTGTGGCATTTCCGAAAGAATTTGCGATGTTTTTGTGTTTTGTAAAATAACCTGCGAATTTTTGGTTCTTACTGCTGAAACAAACAGACATAACAACTGCTAGTGCACTACGAGACGTTTAGGCCAGTGAATCTTATGACCTGAACGCTTAACGGTGAGTGTTGGCGCCATCGACGAAGCTGTAACGTTTGCGGATGACGACGCGCTTGGAGCTTTGCTGCTCAGAGTCAGTTACCGTCCTCGAGGGATGTGGAAGAGCATTAAACACCTTCTCAGTCCTTCCAAAATACACAGGCTTCCGGCGGTAAGTGCTAACCGTGTCCCGAATACCCTGACGCCCAAGTACACAAAAGCGGTCTTTCCGTTAAAGCACATCGGAAAGAACTTCGTAAGGTTGCTCGAGTGGGCGTCATGAACCATCCTTGTGAACAACAACATGCGTCCACTTGTGGAGACCTTTGGGAACACACACCTTACGACTTTGTTCCCATGTATCTGTTACACGGAGGCGGCGCATGCGAGAAGCAAGCTGTTTGACGTAGGAAGCGCCATTTAAAAATGTGTCTGTGGCGGAAGGGAAGTAACCACCGGGAAGACGCAGCGGTTGGCCGTGAGGAAGTTCGGTGCTGAAAACGTGGTGGTCAGCGTTGAGAGCCGCGTGGATGTCGAGCAAAACTGCTAGCAAGGCTTCTATTCGACGCAATGCATCAACGGCGGCAAGGGCTGCTTTTAGTTGTCGATGAAAGCGTTCGACCCGGTCGTTTGCAGCTGAGTGGTACGCAGTAGTACGTGTACGATGCCATTTAAGCCTGTTGATCAGCGGCCAAATACCGTGTTGATCGACAAGGTGTCCCAAGAACTCAACTAGTGATCGGTCGAAAACGCATTTGTTCACGTTGACGTTGTATGCCGCAAATCGTTCGAGGAGCAATCGCAGGTGGGTTGGGTGTTCTTCTTCGGAGTAGCCTGCCACGAAAAGATCGTCGATATAAGTATAGACTAAGTCCAACCCCCTTGAGGCATCTTTCATCAGCCAATGAAATGTCTGGACGGCGTCCAGGGGGCCAAACGGCATGCGCGAAAATTCCAACTGGCCGAGTGGTGTGACCAACGCTGTATTGGTGAAATCGTCAGTATCGACTATGATCTGGTGTAAGCGTGAGCCAGATCGAGCTTTTGGAACCTAAGACCCCTATAAGGCTAGCTACGATGTCCTGAACTTACGGGGTGGAGTAACCACTGGGTAGCGTGGCGTTGTTGAGCGTGCGATGATCTCCACGCGGTAGCCAGTCTCCTAGCTTTTTCTGCACCCTATAGAAGAGCGAGGCCCAGGGCCTATCCGAGGGGCGAAGGATGCCACCTTCAAGCATTTGCTCGAATTCAGCGCGCGCTATCTCCAGCTTGTCCGATGTCTATCGACGGGCTTCAGTGAGCACTGGCAGGCTAGTCGTGATAGTGTGGTGCTGTGTTGCACCACTTACTGGTAGCGGCGAAGTTGGCCGCCTGAAGACGGTAGGAAATAGCTCACCAAAAGAGGCACAAGTATTCCTGATGGTTGGGCGGTGTACATGACTGATTGAAACCGCCTTGGTCGAAGGTCCGATAACAGACATTCATTTTGTGGTCGACCGGTTGGGTGTCTTACGTCGAAGAATGGGTCGAAGTTCTCGAAAACATCGGTGTCAATAGTCGGCATTTGGACGTCTGCAACAGAAAACCCATTGGAAAACGCGGCGAACGCCTGCTTCCAATGTGCGTGAACGCTGTTCATAGACGATAGTAGGCGTACCGTTCGCTGTATGTAAGATCGACTGCGCCTGAGTGAATCGTTCGCAAAAATCCAGCGGGAGATCGCTGATATCCGCACCAACGTCGACCAGGTAGTGGACCCCCGATTGGCTATCTCGAACGGAGGACAGGCGACTTCAGAAGCCAGCAGCAACAGTCGCCGCGTGGTGCTGGTCAACCAGTTTCCCTGATCCTTTTTGGGGAAGGAACATGGATTACGGCAGAAGCGAGCACTACTGGCAGTAACAATAATGGTCAAGATTGGCATACCCTGTGGGCAGTGGTTGCCTTCTAGTACTCGGCCGGGAGGTTCTCCTGTTAGATTTACAATAGGACGTGTGTGAGCGCGAGCTCCGAATAGTGAGCGCTTGAATCTGACGTGCGATGTCATCCACACGGAATGCTAGGAAATCCGGAACTGTGGCGTATATTTTAGAGACCTGTTTCCCACATCCCCCAGATGCGGCTGGCGGTGTCAGTCTACTGCAACATAACCACAAGATAGTAGACACTAAGGGTATTTTGCACATCCCTAGGCAGTCGCTGCATCCAAATTTCCTTCGGGATGGACTGCTTAGCTGTGTTGAGCTTGCGGGGCGTTGCATGCAACGTGGAAGCTGTGAAGGCTTCTGGTCGTGTCACTCGGTAGTGCCCAGCAGTTGGGCGATGCGTCAACGGTTGGAAATGCACTTGATAATGGCTTATTTTAGGTGGTCGTGTGACTTTGGTGAGTCTGGAAGCTCCAAAATATAATCTGTTTCTTCTCTAACTTAAAGCGGGAAAGCTGCAACCCTGGCACGGCCTTGTGAATACAATCACCGGAAAATCCCGCGTACAATGGGTCAAATCAGGGTCAATGCACCGGTGGATTGTGATTGGTTGAAAACCGCCGCCTACACAAGGCTGCTGCTTGATGTCACGGAGCTGTCCGCCCGAGTATCTACAATCTTACCACTCAAAGTCCGGTGATGCATAGTAGAGCCGACTGATTCATTCATTTGAGACCATAAATCTGTCGACGAGGACTGCTTCTGATCGATACGTGCATCGGTTATTGCCGAGCCACGAAACATCCATTATCAACGGGAGTTGCTGGTTGTGCGTTTTTTCTCTCTGGGACACTATCTCATCCACGAACACATTACCTCTGCACAGAATTGTGTCAAAACAAAAAAAGAGAGGAATGTGCACAAATGCGAGTAGGTGTGTGCCGTGTATGTTCGAAAGTGCTCCCGATACTGTTTGTTTCTGTCTTGATGAAGAAATCTAGTGAGTATTGGATGCGTTAGGTGAGGTTGAGTATGTGTAGAGATCGACGGACGTACAAGAATTCAGTACAGCCGTCGTCGGAGGGGATTATCAACCGTTCGAAACGACAATGAATGCTAGCAATGGACTCTAGTGATCAGTTTGAAGATGGCATCCCTAAGACAGTACGGAGGATGAGTAAACGTTTTCCCATGTGTTATTTCTTCCTTAGATGACGTTCGAAATAGAACAAGTACTAGCGTTTCGCCAACCACATCTGATTCGAGAGAATGTGGAACAGTGACCAACGCGGTGGAAGGCTTTAAATAATGGGTACCAGAATAAGATTTTTAGGGGAACAGTTAAAGCACTTTCGCAGATAATGAAGCTTTTCGCGAAGTGTATGTCAGCTGACGTTCGTTCTTGTTGATTACACTCCGTGATTGCCTCATGGAAAGTATGCTCGTCACAGTTTGCAAACTGTCCTGTTACACTTGCCATATGGTGCATCACTGATGAATGCTAATGAAGTAGCCATCCAATTGCATGTTGATCGTGTTAGACCATTCAAGTCGTTGAAGCTGCAGTTGTGGCTTGTACTTTGTAGATTAGCCAGGCCCGTGATAACCACCCCTTTCATGGTTGGCGTTTTTTGCTGGTCGCAGCAAACCCTGGGATGTGAACGAATATTTGTCTGTTTTGGTCATTGAACCGTCTAATCTGACATCACACGGTGTTACTGTTGATAACATGGAGCCTAGAAAAGGTCGATTATTTGCAACATTGTTTGCAACTCACCGGCTACGGCTTTTGTTAACCGAGAGCCAGAGCACACTGGATACGCCAGCTGTGATCAGTGCACGCAAAAAAGTGTTTACATTGAACAAAATGTTACTTATCCTCTAACGAACTGCTCCAGTCACACGGACAAATGTTTCCGATGTACCAGGAGGCACAGGCAATTTCCGTGTGAGACTCTTCCGTTGGGCGTGATACATCATTTTACTTACGAATACATGCATTCCGCTTGTCCTGACGTAGAACGAAGGCTGGTGTCCTTGTGACCGGAATCCTGCTGTAACTAAGGCATGCGTTTAAAGATTGACACGATTGGAAGCGTTGATTTGAACATAACCACCTGCTCTGGTATACTTGAAGACGATTTATCAAGAGCATATCGAGGATAGTCACAGCCCAAAAATTGGGAAGCTTGTGGGTCTAGGCAGTTTCTTCTGTACACTGAACGGTGGGAGCTAAAGGGAAGCATACCCCACAACAACTGTTCCAACTTGCTGGACTTATCTATTGGGATTTATGCCTTTGCCTATCCTGTTTTCTGCTGTCCCTTACTTGAGTACGGAAATCTATGCCTGCGTGCATTCGTTTATGGATTTTCCCATGTATATGGAGCAGGGTACATGGCATGCAGCATCCACTTGGTGGTACATTTGGCGGAGGACGTCGCACTTCCTAGGTTTTTCGCTTTTCCCTTTGAGTAGTACGTCTACCACGTTAAATGTATGCTATATCCTCCCTGTAATTCTGTTGCCCAGTTGTACCGAAAGTGGAGAGGAGAGTGTACCGTGGCGAGGGCGACTGAGACTGATCAGTTGTTGCACGTTGAAGTCCACAGTATGGAACGCAGGAAACGGCGGTTACGCCGTGACACATCGTTTTTTCATGTGCCAGTCCAATAGTGTAATAATTGCACATAGTCTGCCCCACCTTATTGCGGACAGGCAATATCGACCCAAACTAACCTACTGTGTATTGTAGACGTTTTGAAACTAATACTGACTTCTGGATGCATGGCATCATATCGTTTAGGCCGTAAATATTTCAGGCAAATGACGTCAACTATCAAGTATATCGTATATTTCTTTCAGGTGTGATCTGCAAATGTGTTTTTCGCCGTCCTCCAGTTCACTTGTTACTCCACTTTTACACACGTTTAACAAGACGTTGATAAGCACGAATCACTGAAACGTGTTCACGAGTTTTTCTTCTATTAACGTGAACAATGTTACCTACAACAAATGGAAAGTTTTTGACTTTTAGATCTGCGCGGAAGAAATTGTTAATGTGCTGTTCAATTCGAGGCCGACGACAACAAAGATGTTGCCGTTATTAGCAGCAGCCGGCTGGATGCTGCCCGCACAACAGCGACTATAAATTTCTAGGGAGTGCAGTTCGTCCTTATTGCTTCATCTCATCTACATTGCCCACCAGTCTACCGTACAATTCGCGTGTGCAGACATACATGCGACAACGAACGAAATATTGCAAATGGATGCACACTTATTGCTCATCATAAATGTACAACACGGTTTTTCGAATCAGTACACTAGTTTCCTAGCGCGCACTTCATTGACAGTGCTGATTAGGTCCTCGCCCACTGGCCTCCATTGTCCATATGGATTGAGTGTATTCAAAGGGTGATCACAAGACAACAGAGGGGATACTGCAAATCAGGACGCCGGTGGAGCATGATAACATATTGTTGCTGTTTATGTGGACGAAAACGCATTAGCAAAAAGTTCACGTTATTGCGCAGTAAGTGAAAAGTGGTGTTCGGAAGGCAAATTACGTTTGGTTCTTCATACTGGCAATCATGCAGTTAAAAAATGGGGACAAACAGTTAAAGATGGTAATCCGTCCTACCTGACTTGCAGAAGTGTAACGTAGGTACACGTATTCTAATGATCTGAAATGTGAGATGAAAAGGAACGTACTAGCAGTTAACATAACGATGCATATTATTTTGAATACGGAATACCCCGTACTACATGTGCCAATCGTCCCCAATTTTTGTCGCATATTGTCACATTTCAACTTCTGTGGTGAAAATGAGTAGGCGGCATACAAATCAAAAGGCAGCCCTCATGTGTATATATGTATATGATTTGCGACCGCCGGTTCGGATTAACCTGTTACAATAACCGAAGTCAAAGAACGCCCGCGCTGCACCATTTGTAGTTCCATTCGCGTACCACAAATCCGGTGTAAATCTGAAAAAATAAGGCCAATAGGTTTATAAGGCCTTTGTGTCTAACCGGCCAACGCTGCCTAGTACGAAGAGGAAACTCTTATCTGTCGAAAAACAAACAAAGAGACTGTAATGTCGAGACCGACTAAGAAGAATGATATGTTAAATGTATTGCAAACAGCATTTCAGTATAGGAGTGCATGGTAGTGCATCCTAAATAGAATAAGGATAAGAAGCAAAATTCACATTGGACTAAAGAAGGGACGGACAAACAAGTTTCTGAAAACAGGAGCGGATTAGTTGCCAAACGACGATGGTCTTGATAGATGCACTCGGCAACCGAAGGAATGTATGTATATTTATATATGCTTGTCATCAGTTACTACCATTCAGGAAGTCAATATGATGTTGCAGACGGGTTGGTGCATTTGAGATTCGAAAGCGGAAGCTTTCAAGCCTGAGCAAAATTTGTTCAACATAGACAGCAATATATCGCTGGTTATCACTTATGGTTAACTGCCAAACAATCATGAAGAAAATAAAGCAAACCCAGTATAGGAAGAGAAAAAAAACAGAAGGGGAGGAGAAGGGGCTTAAATACTGGAAGCAACTACGTCTATATTCAAACATTCAACATCAAGATGCCTACACCTTACAAACAAACAACCAAGCTGTAGATGAAAGTAAGACTTCATCAGCAAGACAGCCTCTTTACGGCCTTCACTGCCGCGCATCACTAAATGCACTCACTTCACAGACAACTTGGCCGAACAACGACAACACTCACGCCACTAAACTCGATTAGCCGCCGTCTCACCTTACGTCCCCTGATACGGACTCCGTGGGTCACGAGGTCCTTGGCCTGAGAGACCAACCTGACATACAGCTGCCAACCCCCTCATGAACGATTTCATATGTCTGCGCCAGGTCATCGTCTGTCCTCTATACACCTTACGCCAGTCGGCCGCGGCGTCGGCAAATAATGCCCGATGTGGCAGATGACTAACTGGCATCCTTAGTACATGACCTAACCATCTATGCCTTTGTAAATGTAAGGATTGGACAAAAGAGGTCGTTTTACAACCACTACCAAAAACCAATTTCCTAACCTCCTCGCTTCTTACTCGTTTATGCTACCTGACACGAGCGATCAAACGCAAACATCCGTGGTCAAATACCTGAGGACGGCTTACGTCCTCTACTCTGAGCGGTTAAGTTTCGCTGCCGTAAAGTAATACAGCCCTCACTGTCGCCTGGTATACACGACCTCCAAACTTCAGAAAGATCCCTCTATTGTCAAAGGTGCCCCAGGTAAGCGAATACCGCCCCAGTCTTAGAGGTACGCGCTTCTGTCTCATTCCATACGCCTCCACTGCCGCTAATGCAGCTTCCCAGGTAAATAAACCGGTTAACAACCTCCATGGCTCCAATATATAACGACAGCCCTATGTAATCGCAGCAATCTTACAAAAGCAATTTGCATTTTGACGCTGTGAAGCCCATTCCGAAGTATTTAGCAGAACGCAAAATAGTTTTATTTGTGCCGCTTGAAAGTTGTCCAACAGCAACACCTTGTCGTCAACATAATCAGGACCAGTCAGCCTTTCAGGCCGGCATCTTGTGATTGTCGGAAACAACCCTCTATTATTTTGTCAATGACGAAGCTGAACAAAAATGGTGAAAGATGACAGCTTTGACGTACGCTGCTCCTAGTGCTGAAACTGTCAGACAATTCACCGTAAACCATACCTGAGCTGAAGTATAGGACTAAAGCGCCGATAGTATGTTCAGATATTTGGTGAGTACACCCCTGCTTTTAAGTGACTCTGAGAGTGTAGATCGATCTACCGAATCGGACGCGCCTTTATAGTCAAGAAATACGGCAATTGTTTGCCGGCGGTACACGTGACGCTGCTCCAAAATATAGCGATTGGTATAAGTGTGATATACATATTCCCGCCAAAGGTAAAACCCCACCTACCGTTTCCTGATGTTTGCCCCCCGAATTGCAGTTAGTCAACGAATTATGATGAATGCCAGAATCCTAGAAATAACTGGGGTAAAACTAATTCCCCTGTGGTTTTCGCAAAGGCTCCTGATACCTTTCCCGAAAATGGGAAATATTTTCGCGCGACCCCAACCTGGCGGGATCGTCTGCGGCATCCACATAGGTTGAAACAACTGAGTCAATGCCTCAACCAACACCTCTCCACATTTTTTTAAAAGTGCTCACACTAGATCACCTGGACTAGCCGCTTTATTACGCTTGCGAGTCTGGGTGCAATTGCGAACCTCAGTTTTACCGGGTAGTCCTAAATCTAACGACCAGGTCGTTACATAACAAGTTTGCAAAGGCAGCGCAGTAGAAAGAGGTAACCAGCTAAATTGACATTAAACGTGTTCCTCTCAACGCTGTAACCTTCTGGACTTATTATTGACGATTGTGCCGTCTGCCTCGCTGATAGCTTCATTGACAGACAGTCGCCTGAGACCAGTAGTGCGAATAGGCTCAAAAAGTTTGCTTATGTTCCCTGAGGCAAAAGCGGTTTCCATTTCTTTAACTTTTACAAGTAACCAAGTCTCGTAGTTGGATTCAGACTACGCTTCAGGTTCTTACGGATATCTCTTCCAGACTTGTGTCAGTTGCCTGAAAGAATGTTCCGTCTGGATACTCACAGGGGTTCTCCCGAGATCTAACTTTTGTTTAACCCATGTACCTTCGTGCCGCATGCAATAGTACCTGCTTTCCGATTGACCTGCGAGATGAGTCCAACAGCTATTAGGATCTTAGGGATAAGAACTACCGAGGCAGCTTTCTAGGCTGTTTTGGTACTTATGCTTCATCGATAGTAAAGTTAACTTCTTAACGGCCAGTCGTTGCTGAGGGAAAATAAGGAGAGGACCATAACATACCAACGCATGATCTGAATTCAACCACATGCTCCGATCTTGAATGGAACCCCATGACAACGACGTGCACGATGCCTGAAACTAGTTTTGGCTGAAAATAGCTCATACTCAATGCACAGCTTCAACATCCACCTGCCATTATCTGGCCGATGTGACATTATTCCAAACCCGCCACCTAAACGAGATTCGACCACACCAAGGCGACGAACGTAGGCATCCACATCTTCTGCCAGGTCCAAGTAAAACACGTACTTGACGTCAGCGTCACTAGTCAGTAGGAATAAAGTCAATGAACGTCCGAAAGTCTTGCGTCTAAAGCTTGACTTAACTGAATCTGCCAAGCGGACAGCACATGGTCTGCTGTAAACAGATATGCAATACACCAACGACGCTGAGGCCGTCCCACTGAAGAACGTCCCAAGTAGCAAAACGTCGAGGGGACGCGGGAGCAACGGCGGACAGCGGAGAAAATGTGCGGGTGGAGCTTTTATCAGCCCTTCTAACACTGGAGAATTTATTCACAACGATTTCGGCACCCGTTTTCAACGCTTTAGAACCTTCCCAATCTCCCTGGAACAATTTTCAAGAAAAATCAGTGAAAGAAGTGAAAGTTGTATTGTCTTTTTGCAACATTTTCGAATCGGCTCGATCACCCATTCCGAAAGCAAATTTGTCCACCAGAACAGTAAAATTCCATTCGCCAGTAACCCGATCTCTCCCATAGTATACACGGAAATTTGAAACAGAGAAGGAATATGGGCGAAAAATTAGGTGCAAGATAACGTTGCAAGGATGGAGTAGGAATAGCATACCTCCGTAAATAATTGAGATACAGCAAAAGTGAAGCATGACACTCATACAGCACTCCTTCTAGGCATTCTAGTAGTACCACAAATATTTGTCAGTTCACATCGAGTAACCCGGACATGCCATCCTGAACATGAACAAAATTCAAACGTGAACCACATTAATACAAGTTTAAAGGATGTGCTTGAAATTCCGGATCCCCGTAAATACTTCGGGTAGAGCAGAAATTTTATAACGATTTGAAAGTACTCTCCCTAAATTTTGTACCAGGATGTAAGAAGCAAATTAATCTTATCTATACCTTGAAGTAGGAAGCAAAACATCCAACGTTATCCTCACCTACATGAAGAATCGCTTCAGTGCAGCCATAATGAAATGTCTGATATTACGATTGCGTTCAAACAAACATCGGTGAAGTTGAAGAAAATGATGGCCATGTTTTCGGAGCGGGATTGACGGACATTTTCTTGTACTAATGAAATGTCTGGATTTTTATTTTGAACATTGTACTCACTGCCCGCCGAAACCCGCGGGATTCCAGCATGTTGCGAGGGGCAGTGTAATACAGGGAATACCTACTCCAGCCTGACCTATAACGGTGGCCGCGGGGTTGTAGAAATTTCCCCATTTTTATTTACGAACGATGCCTCATTTCTGTAAAACAACCTTTGGTATCACCCTTGCATGTTGTTCAAATTGATAAAAGTGACCTTGTAATACAGTACAAAGTTTGTCCACGAAGGTCTGCTTTTCTCTCCGTTGAGCAGTCGTATGACAATACTACAGAGATCTATCGTCCATTTTTAGCTCTGTTTTACCACGAACATCGTCGCATCCCTGATCACGCTTCAGCGGTCCACGGCAACTTTGTGTTATCCCCCACTTCCGGATACTGGTAATTTGGAATATTGTGGTGGTCATCTTGTACACTTGTGAACACTGCCTGTGAGTCAAATTCTTTGACTACTGTAACGTGCTGGAACCTTGTAACTATTTTGTTTCATGCTTTCAGTTTTGTTATCACCGATAACCTGCAGAGGTAAACCAGCATTTACCTAGTCTATCCCGTAACTCGTCTTGACCATTACAGAGTCACATTAACTGATCAACCAGTATCGAATAAGCAATGCAGATGCCGTTGGTTCCATACGTTGGGTACTGTTTGAAATTCTAATCTTCGAGATACAGCAGACATCGACATGCAACGAGTCTACCGTTCTCGCAAGCGCGGCCTGTTGATCTGCCTGTTTTAGCGTGCGAACTTTGAAAGTACTTGCATTAGTTCGCTCTCTAGGTCTAAGTAAGGGATGAAAGATATCTGAGGCTGGGTGGTAAAGGGTCTGACTTACCGGTTAGGCGTTACTATGATAGGTTATATATAATAATAATAATAATATATATTTCTCAACGCATTTGTGAGAATCACGCTCGGGGGTGAGCGATCATGACAGATATTTACATGCGGTACAAAGCAACACATGGATATAAGAATACAAACATGAAACCTAGTGACAACTGAAAACGTAATTAGAGGGAAAATAGTCACAGTTTACAATGTTCGATTTACACATAAGAAAAAAGATAGTTCGTCTGTTCCACAGTTCTAGTCCAAAAAATGAGATGTTGAGCTAATTTATCTTTTACAAGGTTAAGTAAAGACGACGTTTCAAATGTTTCAAGGTCACCTTTGAGAATACGTGCAAATGTATCTTCAAAGGATTTCGTCGTTATTTAACGAAACTTCGAGCGGAAAAATGTTGAAATAATTCAGTTTGGACAAGGGAGGACGGGAAATTCCAAAATCCAGCGAAGAATTGAGCAGACTTCAGCGCGGGACCGCGGTGACCGCTGGAAAGCGTTGAAAAGTTGAAATTCTCACTAATCGCTCGGCCAATATGAAGTTTAGGGTTTCCATTCATCGCAAAAATTTTCTTCGCATTATGGATGCCCGTGGGAATGAAAAAAAGAACGCAATTTCATGAGGTAAATTGGAAAATGTGAAGTAATCACATGTAGTGATGATTAATGTAATCGTTATATTTTTTGACAAAAACCGTGTCCAGATGAAGTTACTCTAAGAGCAAGTGGGCTAAAGCGTCGCCCTCCTAGTTTTACGAGTTTATCTCGAGATAGGTCCACTGAGAAGCGCAAGTCCGAAGCTTCACTCTGTGGGACAATCTATTACAGTTCCCGAGATCCTTCTCATCGTTTTCCTAGGCTTCTGACATGCGGCACACTGGTTAAACTGTTGACAACCTCTCAGAGACTCAGTCGTTGAAAGCGTCTTATAATGGGGCTACGGTCATCGGAGCCGCCACTCCATACAAACACTTCCGGTCTCCCACGGTGTGCAAACGTAAACAGACTGGGGAATTGCCAGCATCTGATACTTTCGGATCAAAGTCTGAGTGGGATCCCTCAAAAGGGGCGGCAACCGTCAACAAATACACACACCTCGTGCGCAGAAAGTGATAAAAGAGTCTCTGGGTCAGTCGCCTTACAATAAACTACGTAACTTAACTTTTTTTATCGGATAGATCCTAGCACAAAGAAAACTGAAAAGTTATGCCAACCAAAATACACATATTTTTGGGCGTGGTTGGTGCAAAAAGCGCCGCCATCAAATGCCCCGCGAACAGGCAATGTCCTCCGAATATCGTTATTACAGGCCACAGTCGAGGGAAAAAGTATCCTTGCAACAAACATAGGTGGTGGTTATATGGAGAAACACCAAGCCTGGCAAGCGCTTGATCACACCCAGCCTGCCAACCCTGCCGTACCGAAGCGGAGGTTGTCGCCGTGATGCATAGGATGACAGCGAGTAGCAATCACTCACAGGCTTTTTAAAAAGTGAGCCGGCATAAGGAGCTCGACAAAGTTCGCTCATCGCGACTTGTTGCTCTTCCAATTCTTATGAGAAGCATGGTTCTATTCTTCAATCCTCTTGTTTCACCCCTGAGGCCACTCCGTGATGAAACGACCTCAACCTGCATCTGTACCAGTTTCTTCAGTTTGGTGAATAAGCACCCATAACTAAGACATGGTACATGACGAACACCGTCACGTTGTAGTTCACACGGGAACGTCGCTGATACCAGAGTTCAGTGAGGGTGAAACTTGTATCTCTGGCCAATCAGTTTACCGTGAGGTTTGCAAAAGAGGAGGCGTGGCGGGGGTCGCTCTCCACGTTAGTCTTAAATTGCCTCTTCTTTTTGTAAGCAGTGGCAATATTATCTTCCCATGTGGGAAACTATGTGGTTGCTAATAAAGCTCCGTAGTCACGATTTGCTGTTATTACGATTCATTTGCCACCCACCTTCGAGCTCAAACTTGCTCGATGAGACTTTTCTGTCCCATTTGAACGTTTTATTTGAATCAGCATTCCACAAATTTTATCGTGGGTGATTTTACCACTCAAGAACGTCTTGGGCGAATTCTTAACAAGTTCCGGAAGGCGATTTCGTAGCAGCTGTCTTGTTAGCTTTGTAACAGAAAACCTGGACACAGCACGTGAAGTATGCGACGATGTACCGTCCGGAGCGGACCTCTACTTTGCTGGATGCCGTACTCACAAAGTCAGTACGTCAATCATGTTAGTACTGAGGCTTCCCTAAGCCACGATAATCATTTGATCCTGGACTTCGACCTCCTTTGCTACTGGGTACAGCAGCCCGCAAAGAAGTAGTTGGTCCGCAATTTTATCCAGGTCGACTTTGGTAGCATGGAGTAATCATTCCATGCAGCTCAGCGCGGGCGCTACTTTAGTTGCCTGTGACCGCCTACATATAAAACGTATGTAAAGGGAGACCGACCCGTATGTTCCGCTCAAGGCGATAATGAGTTTCTCTTGCCCTTCTTTTCCAAGAGAGATTCGGCGACCGTGCAGAACTATTTGCCGAGACTATTTGTAAAGACAGTCCAGTAAGTCAGAAGACTATGAAGCCTTCCACAAAACGCGCAATAAGTGCAACTTGGAAATCCCTCACTATCGTAACCAAAAATGTTCCAAAAAGCACGCTCAAACAAGAACTCACTCAAGTACATGCGACAACCTCACAAAAACCCACCGTCACCTCTGTCCTCGCGGCAGTCGAACGGTAAAATGACCTCTAAAACCAACGTAGCCGTCGTTTACAACTTTGACACATCAACTTCCTCTCCGTGTCCATCCTCATTTGTGTTTAAACGGTCTCTTCCACATACAGAATTATCGGAGCGTGTCCTTAATAATTTGTTTTCTAAGCCTGGGCCTTTTGTTTCAACGAGTCCGGGCCGAACTCATCCACAGCTACCGAAGGAATCGTCTTCCGTACTGGCCGAACCATTTCATGACTTTTACCTGTCGACTCCTTCAGTTGGTGTCTATCTCAAGTCGGGTTGTCAGCACTCTCTCGTCCGTCATCCGGCAATCAGCCTGACCAATGTTCGGTGCAGAATGTTACAGCATCTGCTTAAGCGAGATATAGTGAAAAACCTTTTGGACGTTAATACCATCTCCGTATCTTAGCACAGGTCCTTGCCAAACAGATCCTGTGCAACGAACATGCTGATTTTGTGGATAGCTTGACGGATGCTGGAGATAATGGCGTTACATCAGACGCCATTTTCTTTGATTCTGCTAAAGCGTTTAACCGGATACCATACGATCTACTTGTACAGAAACTGGAGGCACACGGAGTCAGAAATGATATTCACCGCTGGATCGCCCGGTTTCATAGTGATAAAGCCATTCGTATTGAGGCAGGCTCTAACTCGCTCATAGCACCTATCTTACCGGGTGTACTACAAGGACCCGCCCACGGTTCACCACGATTTTTAAATCATATCGATGACTTACCAGAGGGAGTTTCCAGTCACTCTTTTCCCTATGCAGATGACTTGGAAATCCGGAATTTCCATGATCCCAACACTAGTAAAGGTGACTTCAACGCGGTTAAGCGATGGTTAGTAGAGCGGTGACTTACTGTCAACAACGGCAGATGTGCACACATCTTTTGGTGGCGATTATGGCAGTTTTCGTAACACGCTATGCATGAGCGAAGGTGCACGATGCCAATATGAGTCTTAAAATAGACCAAGGCATGACTATTGTCCGATTTGCCGCTGTCACTCCATCAAGAAAATCAGCCATTAGGGAGTTTGATGTGCTGGGCATGTTTGAAGGGACGTTTCACTAAGCTGACAACGAAGCTCCGCAAGCTCTTCACGGAGTTGGTGTCTGCACACTGCTTGAATACGTCAGTTCATATATGCAGTAGTTTAGAATACGTATTAGTAATAAGAAACGTACATAGCTCAAACCCGGAGCTAGGTTCTACGCAGTAGTAATAACGCAGCACTTCAGCCAACGGAATTGTAGTGTAATCTGTATTTGTACTATGTAATTATTCACGCAGTAAAACAACAATAACATATAGTGTTCCGTTACGAATTACAATCATCACAATATATTTTTTTACGGTTTCAAGGGGTACGTAAGTTATCTCCAGCTATTACGGTGAACTGCAACGGAAGCCGTAGCATACTTTCGGGACGTTTCGTACGAATCCGGGTTCGAAATCCTTGATATTCATTCTCTGGAATAACGGGAACTCTGAAGAAACCTAACCCTCGTCTTTTCCTCTTTTTCGAAGGGCTGACAGGGAAACTCCTTATTTCCGCGGGTCAACATTTGCTGAGGTCACAATTAAATGTCCTTCAAAAAGAGGTTCCAAACATTTGTGGGACGGAGTAGATTTCTGTCCCAGGGTGGCCGCCCATTGAAATAGCCCTTCGCTAATTGTCATCAGTGTTTGTTTTCGGATGTAATTTATGACCTGGTTGGACGTTCATTTGCTCGGTAAAATTGGTGGGTGAACGAAAAATTCTCGTTGTCGTCGGGTCTACTGCACCCATGTTGTCACTGTATTTATGGAAGACGGGGTCACATCAGTCTTTTTCTGATGACTGCATTTGAAAACGTCGTTGCCCATGTGATATCAGGGGCAAATAGTACCAGCCAGGAAAGTTGGACAATAGACCTTGCACCCGTTTATCAAAACACTGAATCGTTGAACGATTTAAGCGTCAGAACCACTTGTGTCCAACAGAGGACCCACTGAAACGTAGTAACGGACCATTCAGTTCCTGCCATCTGCATGGTCTGGTTGAGACCAGCTGAACTTTTCCACAGATTGTTCAGCCAACCTGTTAAGTTAGCAAGATTGACCAGTAATAAGTAAGCCGTCTTGTCACATATGATTTCATTGAAACCGATTCGACCGTTAGAACAAACATAGATGTGGGAAAATAGCTGTCGGCTATTTCTAACTCGAGAGCCTCGTTTTCGGTCTTTCGACTAATTGAAGGAGTGGTATTCACCATTTTCTCGAAATCTATTGATCAACTTGTGTTCAAATTCGCAACGGTCGTCCTCATATTCAGAACCAGGTGGTATCGATCGACGCCTGTTCATGAGGTTTATCGACGTGACGGAAATTCAGCTCTGCCGCAGCTGCACAGCTTCTGTTCGTAGCATATTTCCACAACTGCGGCAATTGGTTACCGGTGTTCGTTAGTATTCCACACCTGATTCGATAGGATAACTTGTTCGCTAACGCCCTCTGGTGAGCGTTCTTCACAATTTCCTCGTTTGAATGTCGGCCAAATATCTTGTAATTACGGATATACGTCCTCTAGCAAAATGATAAAGCAAAAACGGGCACGCGGGACAACATGGTTCGAGCCAAGGTGGCTGCTCTGAAAGGCGCGACGGTCCTTAACAGAGAAGCGCCACCTGTAACTGACCGCTGTATGATCCAACTATGTCCAAGGACGAGAAACAAACAGAGATCTCTCCATGGCGATCGTGGGATGCGCACAGCTACAGCAGTCTCCCAGCACAATCAGTGCGTTATGCCCGGACACCAAACACCTCTTAGCCGCTTCTCGTTCGGAGAAAGACGATCAAACTGAACATTCAAATCGCCCGCTTGTATGGTGATGTCTGAGTGTTTAGTTTGCCTCAGAAGGTCAACGAGGGCGTCATACAACGCATCTTTGGTAGCATCCGAACAGCTATCCGTTAGAACGTACGCCGTTATAATGAATATGCAACGCCTTTCTGATTTGCGTCGACAGACTTTTACCGATGTACTGAGGCTGACAGCGCGCAAGCGACTGTTCACCGGGATCCAATCGAGCAAACATTGCTCTGCTCTGGGACTTAGTACGGATTCCACTCCAGCTCGACCACGAGATTCCGCCTCGACGTGAGCAGAAAATCTGAGAGAGAAGCGCTTTGATCGTCAATTATCTGGATGTGAGCTCAAATGGATAATCGTGCTAGAATCGTGGACTCGTGTCTCCAACACGCAGTACACATCAAACTCCAGACTTGAGAGAGTACTTGTCAGAGCAGTTTGCTGATCGACTTGTTGGAGATTGCGGACGTGGAAGGTACCAATGTTCGCCAATTGTTTTAACCAGAGAAAACTAGTATCGCCCGAAGGCACATAGAAGGCAGAAGACATGGAGGGTAAATAGTAGGAGGAAGTTGTGTTGGGTGAATAATGTCACTATCAGGAGAACGATAACTTCGGATACTTCCCGGTCGTTTATACTGCAGAAGGGGGTTGACATGAAGGGCCCCACCCCGAATCTCTGACTCGAAAGTCTGCCCTGCGAGACAACAGGATTCAGAGTTTCCTTGGGGGACCCTAGCCGTAGCCAGTGACTAACGAGTCTGACTCACTTGGTAGTGAGGGGCTTGCCTAGACCGAGGGTGCAGTGAATAAGACATTGATTTCTCATTATGAGCACTGCTGCACGCAGTGGGTGTGATCGAACGTACATCGGGTTTTTGGGCGATATGAGGTGTTTTTAGACCACAATTTATTATACGCTAGCGGTTACGGTCAATCGCTGAGCGGTCGTAGTGTTCCTTGCTTGAATTCAACTGCCTTTCGTCCGACTGCTCCCTTATGATCTGGGTTGCATCTAGAATGACCAGGGGTCCTAGTCAGCATAGCCCTCCGGATCAAGGCAGTGCACAAGCTTGATCACCGTTTCAAGGTAGCAGAATAGGTCAGGAGGGAAGGCGTGAAGGAAATGTTCTACAACTCACCCAGCTGACTGTTGCGCTCGGGAGTGTTCGTCAAAGTGTCCGTCACGTCCAATGGAGTAGCAGTGTTCAACATGCACAGAAGCGGAAGATTCATGCGTAGATTAGACAGAAAAGAACAGGGAACACAACGGAAGAATACATTACATCAATGATAGACGTGAGATGGTACACAAACAATGACATCGCAAGCTAGCTTGCGAAGCCAATGCACGCCGGTTTTGCGTCAGAGAGTTATCCTCACTGATGTATGATTGTACTGACAATCGGGTCAGTCTAAAGAAGATCATGTGTGAAGAAGGTGGTTAACTTATCACTGGTCAATCTCGCTGACTTAACAGGTGAGCTGAACAATTTGTGAAACAGTTCAGCTTGTAGTGGACAAGTGGGCTTGCGTTGGACCATCGTCCGCTAACAATCTAATACGCCTTTCCTAAAAAGCATTAGTAACGCAGTCCAAACAGGCATCGAATTAAAGTACGCATTGAGGTTTAGAGATAAACCGTATACCTCCAGCAATGTTTGGAATTATGATAAGTAGTTAGTTCTAGCCTAGTCTGGGATCAACGGTAGCAACCAACAGGAGAGAGGAAAGGAGAGCGAGACGGGCCACAGCCCACTCGGTGGCACTCAAAAGCGCGCCAAGCGAAAAGTGTGTGGGACCTTCGAGTGCGTTAAACCGCGCTAGAAAGGTTCGGGTTAAACGGCATTGAAGAATGGAACAGTAGATGAGTCGTTAAGACAGGGACTAGCATGCGCTGCGTGCAATTAGTTGCACGACTGACAAAAGTGGCACTGATTTCATTTCAGGCATACACAGAATTATGCGTGCAGATTAGACAAGCGGGAAACCACGGTTTCAGGTTTTGTTATCAGTTCGGGCAAAACTCCAGACGATTTGGAAGACTGAAGAGGTACCTCGTGGTTGAGGCCTATCAACTGTACTCCCCGTTTTCAATATAGCGGATTGTAGCGGCTACAATAAATGACATTTTCGGTAGTTGGATTCACTTGTACATTTTCGATGATTTTTTATTTCACCTACTTTTGTTTTAGTCAAGTTACTTCTGTAACATCCGTCCAAGGGCTACAATCACCACTCGCTCCGTACCTTGCTGGCGTGACGTGCCTTATCTATACACTCAACTCAACTGGGTCGACACAAATACGCGAGGGTCAACGCACTGGGTCCTTGTTTTTCACAGTCGATTGATTTTTGGTAGTGATTACAGACTGAGCATTATTCTGTTGGACCAGTTCCACCTATTGGTGAGCCCGTAGTTTTCAGACGTTTCGCTTCAGTCGTCTTTTGAGTTTTGCTATGTTCGTTCTTTCGCATATTTGTTATTTTTTCTAATGCAGGTGTGAACGGTTGTGTTTCTTTGTTTGTGCATAGGTTCAAGATATAATCATTTATATATTCTCTTAATTATGTTTCATTAGTCGTTTTCGACAGCTCATAACCACGTAACACTACCCAATGTTTGAAATGTTGTCTATGATGATTGATAGTTCCTCGGTCGCTACTACTGCGTTTGTGGTCCCTCCATTTTTGAAAATGGACCCTCCACTTTGATTTGTTTACGCAGAAGCAGAATTTTCAACGACAAAATTTCGTCTGATCAAAACAAGATTCTGTTAGCTGTTTGCCAGACTTCCGAGCAAAGTCACCATGCAGCTTCGCGATGCTGTAGGAAATCAACATGTACAACTCCAAAGAGACGCCGGAGCAAGAGGCGTGGAACCAAGCGTCACAACCGAAATATTGAAGGGCGAGGTCTCTCGCGCGAACAAGCCTAGAACACAAACTATACGCAGACCGTTTCAACATGTATGCAAGATGTTCACCGAGACAGATGAGAAAAGAAAATGAGGCAAGATACACTCAACACTAGGTGGGTAGTGGTGGTGCACGCCTGACGCAGTTGATAATGTGAATTTTAGAAGTTTAGAATAACGCGAGATTACCTAACTAAGTTGAAGAACGTGACGAACTAAATTTTAAACACAATGGAATACTGTAACCGAACTGAATTATACTACAGTAGTTGGGAAGAAAAAAACCTGGCACAATGTTTGAAAATGAATATTGCGCGAGACGACCTGAGCCGGATTCGAACTTCCCGGGTCCGGACACAGACAGGCGGAGTGACGTGTGGAGATGTTACTATCTTAGTAGCACGACAGACTCATGAGTGACACATGACCGCCTCACGAATGACCCATGAGTGTAACAACTGAACACTTTTTAGTCGCCCATGAGTCGGTGGAGGGAAAAATTTCTCCTAGCCTTTAGTTCGTTACGAACTGTTATCGACTTACATTCTAAAAGCCCTGAATAACGATCAAGTCTCATTTTCAAGCTAACTCCCAACGAAATCACACCTTCGTGCAGCGGAATGTATATATCGGTGAAATTTTAAAATGAACGGTTTTGAGCAGTAAAAATGTAATGAGAGAACACGAACTGTACAGCAATTTTAGAGATTCAGGTAATTTTCGTTAACTTTTATTTCTGCCCTCTGTTTGGTCAGTTCGCTATTCATGTCTTTTACCCATTGGTGGACATTCAGACATCCGCCTGACATTCCGATCAAGACTGGAAATGGAATATCTCCGTTAATTTTGGAAATACGACAATATAACATATCAGTAAAGTCAACTAGAATATTACGTTGATCAGTTAAGTCGAACGCTTATTAGCCTACATTAACTGGATGATCAACAAAATCCAAAGATAAATCACACAATTTACGACCATCATACCAGTTCTCCTGGTCCAACTTCAAGTGGAATAGCTCAGTTAATGGTGAAAGTGATCGCAATATCACCCAGTCTTTTACTTTCATTATAAGACCGTTAATAGAACATGAACCCACCGCCCGCAATTCTCCACAAGATCCACCCGAACACCCCACGTTACAAATGGCCGACTAATTTGAAGTCGCGCTCACGAAATAATTGTCGTATACAGTGACTAAACAAAAGTAAAGTGACGGCAATTCAGTTCTGAACATACAGTCTACATCCTCCGCATTTTCCTCGTTCGTATAGTTACAAACAGTGAGGTCGAAAATGCTTCATCAGTGGGAATGCTGAGTGACTCACATGAGACACTCATGAATCACTCATGAAACGGTCGACCGACTCACTGTGCTACCAGGGTAGTCGATAATTTCTGTTTGCTATAGCTCACCCCTAAAGAACACGGAGGCAAATAACTGATACAGACAACGGTATACAAATAACGCGAATAGCAGGCGATTCCGATTGACCCAAACACTGTGTAGTGACCTCCTAGAACAGCTTCATTTTTGTTGCTATTTTGTTGTACAATTTGAC
>LUCH01017784.1:0-24634 GCA_013368495.1 Paragonimus heterotremus
GCTTCACTTTTCGTGCAGCGCGCGTGAACATTCATCGGCAAAGCACTTCCATTACTTTCGTCGAATCTGCACCTCATGCGTATGAATTAGGGGCTGGACAAGCAAAATTTATTCACTGGTTTTCATTGAGGTCACTTCATTCAATGTGATACCACCTCTGGCACTGGTAGCAGTGCATGCTGTTCTGTACGGAAATTTTGCACTCATGGCGGCCTCAAATGGTTATAGCCCCACTGAGTGAGGGGTCAGTGCAATTTAACAAAATTTGTCGTAGGTTTTAAAATGGGCGCTATGTATCTTTATTTCTGTTTCTTACTTCCACAGATGACGACACCACCAACAGAAGATGAACGCTCGACGAGAACAGCCTTGGCATTATGGACGCGCCTTTTGGTTTTGATACGATAGTTAATGTTCACAATTTCCTTCGTGATTCATGCCGCAATACACGTGCTTGTTGTAGCTTGCATTGTCCGGACATCTTGTGGGTTGAGTATGTTGCACGCAGTGTGCGAATTATTCTTGAATTTCGGTTACCCATCATTGTACCTTGTCCGTTGCAGCTATTGAGTGTATTCGTTAGAGGCCGTCAATCTTCGACTGCAAACAGATTGAAAACCAAATTTCCAGTTACCCACGCAATGAGTCAGGTGATTGGCAACTAAGCGGTGATTACCGCGGGCTGGACTACCCAATCCCGCACATGCAGGATTTAACTTCTTGCTTACACGAAAAAGCCAGTTTCAGCAAGTTGGACTAAGTTCGAGCTTGTCATAAAATTCCCGTGGGCAAAGATGATATCCCCAAAGCCGCAGAAACAATTCCCTTCGGCCTCTTTGAGTTTTTCCGAATGCCGTTTGGTTAGAGCAACTTAGTTCAGATATTCAACGCTTCATTCATGAACTGACTCGTGGTTTGGACTTTGTTTACCGCCTATCTAGGTGATATTTTAGTCGCTGGCACTTCACAGGAAAATCACCCTACACATCTTCCCACCATAATGGAACGTTTGGCGCAACACGGCGTCACAGTTAATTCCACCAAATGCGAACTAAGTAAGGCCACAATCGAATTTGTGGGTCACGAGATCTCAGAAAGTGGAACCGCCGCACTCACGAATAGGGTGAAATCGTCCATGACTACCCCTAACCAACTTCTTTTGAGCAACTTTGTCGTTTTAGTGGTCTGGTCAACTACTACCGACGCTTCATACCTCGTTGTGCGCATATAATGCAGTCAATGACGGATCTTCTCCGTGGAACTGAACGCAAATTCCTGTTCACGGGAGCTGCACACACTGCGTTCATTGAGCTCAAGGATGCGGTCGCCGACTTGACTCTCCTTGCTTATCCTGATCCGAACGTACCACTGTTAATCGTAACCGACGCATCCGACTCAGCTGTTGACGCTGTTTTACAGCATTTCTTTTGTAAGCAGTGACAACCTTTAGCTTTTTTCTCCAAACGCTTACAACCAGCGGAGTCTCGCTACAGCACTTTTGGCAGAGAGTTATTAGCATTCTATTTAGGCATCCGCCACTTCTGGCACTCGGTAAAAGGCGGGACCTTCAGGGTTTATATAGACCACGGACCGTTAATTTATTCTTTAAACGCTTCATCCGACAGGCATTCCCCAGGTAAAGTTAGGTACCTGGAATATATCTCTCAATCCATGACTGATATGCGACATGTCTCAGGTGTCGAAAACACTGTCGCGGATGCGCTTTCACACATCCACAACCTCAGCTCATCTGCTGACAATGACATTGATTTGGCAGCCGTGACTGCCGCGCAGGCCACTGCCCCCGAGATCGAGCATCTTCGTCAAAGGGGCTCTCACAATCTAGCCCGTACCTCTGATATCGTCCGAAAGAAAAGCTCCCACGTGACATTTCCCAGGGCACACCTCGCCCTGTATTACCTTCATCCTTTCGCCGCACATTGTTCAATACACTGCACAATCTGTCATATCCTGTCACACGCGCTTCAATTAAACTTGTTACTAAACTTTTCGTATGGCCTAAAGTTGACCACGATGTTCGCAATTGAAGCCGTTCTTGTCTCCAACGTCAGCGTTCCAAGGTCCACCTCCATATAAAGAACCCCTCAGGCACCCTTCTTCTCAGACGCATGTTTTGCCAACGTGCACGTCAATCTGGTGGGCCCTTCACCACCTTCACATGGTTCTGTTTATCTGTCGACATATGTTGACCGCCTCGCAAGATGGCCTGCAGCCATACGGCCACCTAACTGCTCCTCGGAAACGGTAGCCTGCGCCTTCTTGAGAGTTTAGTGACACAATTTGGTTGTCCGGCAGTAACAGGACGTGAATCACACTTTTAAGGACACTTCAAAGCCCTCCTAAATACACTACGATGCAAGCGCATTTGCACTGTGGTTTATCATCCAGCATCAAATGGGATGCTTGAACGTCTATATCGTTGACTGAACGCCGCTCCTAATGCTCACACCAATCCTTCTTGGAAAGAGGCACTCCCGCTAGTTCTGTTACGACTGCGTAACACGGTCAAAAAACTTAGACGCCACCGCAACAAAAGTTGTCTTTGGTTGCACACTCAGGTTACCAGGCGAACTTATCTCACCTGCACCTTCAGCACCGTATGATTACGGCAGCTACGCAGCTCGTTTGGCGCACCACATGCGGGAGCTGTGCTCAATGCAGCCTATAAAGCAGTCATCAACTGTACATGTGCACGGTGAACTTTCTTCACGCACACATGTTTTCCTTCGTACTGATGACTTCCGTCGACTAGTGTAACCCCCATACACCAGCGCCAATCGTGTTCTTGCAAGAGATATGAAAACCCTCACTGTTAGCCGCGATGGCAAAGGCGATGTAATTTGTCTCGACCGACTGAAACAAGCATTTGTGGATGAACCACCAAAAACCACCTCTGTCGACAAGTAACGTTCCGCGTCAGAAACTGCTGGTGCCAGCTAAAAGCGTTCTGTCCTCGAAACCCCCTAGAAACACAACACCCCGCTCCCTCTACCTCTAAGAATAATCATCTTGATAGGGAGCTGCGCAAACCTGTACGTTCTGCAGAATGCGTTAACGTTTCTTATATTTGGAAGTGACATTTTTCAACTTAACTTACTTACGTTTGTACTCATCATTTTTGTCCACCTGCTGTTCCGAGTTATGGTCTGTCCGTACTTAGCGTTAGAAAAAAAAGCAAAACGGCAAATGGTTTGTTTTTACTCTCATGCCTTTACAATTATCTGGTGCGTTACCAGGTCCGCAGCCAAAAACGGAGTCGTTCTGGACCAGGTTTATTCGTACACTAACCCTCTTCTCTCTTGAGTCCATCGACTTCACACAGGTGCACAAGGAGAAGAGAAAACGGAAAGCAGTCACACTCAAAATCACAGGGTTCTTGAAGTCGTCGACTGTGGAACTATTCCGTCGACCGGATACTTTGGCAGGGTGAGTTATCCATTTCCGCCTCTCTTGTAGGCACTTCAATGTGTTTTCTCCCTTTCAGACTATCCGACCATGGCGCTTGGACAGACAACTCCAGCTGGCCATCGTACAGCATTGGACGAACCCAACCCTCTTTCCTCTGTCAAGAGTTTTAGGTTTGGGCAGCCCGCAGCGATGGAGAAGAAATGCACCGAAGACCAAATAACTTCAATAAAAGAATCCCTCCTGCGCATCATCCATTTTTCCGACCAACCCTCCCAGGAACTTTGAGCTTCTCCACTCCATGTGACTATGATCAATTAGAATGACGTGATATCTAAATTTTTTCCCTCTCTCTGGAACAATGAAGGTTTGTGTAATACCTACCAGTCTTCTGGGAGAGAGCCATGTAGCGAACATAATAAATGATGTCTTTGATAGGCACGTTCACCTGTACATTTTTGATGATATTGGCTTTTTTTTACCTACTTTTGTTTTAGCCAAGCTGTAACCTTTTTAATATCCATCCCAAGACTACAACCACAGCTTGCTCCGTGCCTCGCTAGCTTGACGTGCTTTCTCCGAACACTACATTTTCCAAGGCCGATACAATACGTGTGGGTCAACGCGCTGAGCCCTTGTTTTTCATTGTCGGCTGGTTTTCGATAGTGGGTATAGACTGGGTATTATTTGGTTGGACCAGTTCCAACAAGTCCACGTTACCAGTAGGCAAATGCTATAAAACTGGCAAGAGATGTGTAGGATATAGACGCCCACCAGAACCACACTCTGAAGATCTGCGAATGGACATTCAGGTGGGATTTACGACTGAATGTTCTCATAAGTCATATCTTCGCCAATGCTTCTCACTCGACTCGCAAGTATATAAGGGATGCACGTGGACGGACATTCGAACTAGCGACTAAACAGCAAGGAAGAGACTTAGGCATCCAGGCCATTAACACATTTGCTCCAACTGCCCAGTTTACTGCAGCCGCGACAAAAGCAAGGCGAGCGCTATACCGACTAATATCTGCGCCTGCCAACCCACGTCCAGCAGTGTTCATTCCAACGTACCCGGCCATAGTTCACCCCCACTTGGAATATTGTGCCTAGGCTTGGTCAGCGTATCTCAAAAAGGATAGAGCTGTCCTTGAAGAAGTGGAAAAGCTCGCCACACGTATGGAATGGGGTTTGCGGGGTCTAGGTTACCAAGACCGACCAAGCTCGTTGAACTTATTCTCGCTCAAACGTCGGCGGGCAGAAGGAGACCTTATTGAAGTGTACAAAATTACCCATCACACCGGCACAAGTCCCCCGGCATGTTTGTTTGTAATACGTCAAGACAGAGAATTATGAGAACGTAGGTCCATGGTCAAGAAAACGAGATCACAATCGGCCGTTAGGTTTAACTTTTCACTAACCGGCTAGTCAACTTATGGGGCAAATTGCCTGCAAAGATCGTGGAGGCCTCCAGCGTAGATGTGTTCAAAACAGAGCTAGACAAATGTTGGAACAACCCATCCCTACTTTGTACTAATCGACAAATGATTCGCCAATGCTGTTCAGGGCAACTTGAATTTATCATCTCTTTTGTGTTATCCCTACCCTTAGACCACTACCGATCGCATCGGTATCGGCAGAAAACACAGTCTGGTCAATCGCCAGATCACACCAGTGAAGCATCAGGATGTCAACAGGCCCACGCCTTTACCAATTCCTGGATCTGACATTTGAACTTCTACCTGCTCCACGTGTTGATGCTACGTACGAAAAAATGACTGACGCGGGGCACAACAATGTCTAACGCGGACGGCTGCACAATGCCAGTTTAAGAAGTTCGCTTCGCATCAAAAAAAGACACGTGTTGACATCCGCAAGTAAATCCACGACAATAGAGGCATTACTATCCCATTTGTATTGTCTAGACCATCCGAAGCAAGCATTTTACCAAAAACAGCCTTTCGTTTTTCGGGTTATCATTAAGGATTCACTGCCGGAACTGCCGTCAACTTCCCGAAGTATGTAGTTAACCATGGCTTGATATATACGTTCATTAACCTTCGGTTTTTGCGTTCATGAACATGAACGAACGACCGTGAACATTGCAGCATATTGTAAAATTTACCTTTGTTGGTTATTGTTTGAGGGATTCGAAGTAGCACTTGATTTATATTAGTGCAAGCTACATGTGGTCTGCTATCAGATTGCCATATATAATTTTTGTTGCATCGTAGTTATCGAGAGTGATACGGAATTCCGAAGACAACCATGAAGCGTTTATTTTGAGTGTGAAGCTAGAACGTCCCACAAATTAAGATAGATCTTTCGATCCTAATCTTCACGATTTGGCAGATGGTTGTTACATTATTAGAAGCCACGTGTAGTTTGCTATCCGATGGCCATATAAAAATTTTCTTATCGCGTGGGCATTAACGGGAACGGAAGTTCGAAGATAATGAAACTATTATTTTAGAGAGGCGTTTACGACCGGTTGGATAATTTTGCGGTATTGCTGCAAATGAATATATATATATATATAAGACAGCGCGTGAAAGGTGAGCACGTGTTTTGCTCTTATATTCGCGGGGGAAAATGAAATATATGAAATGTGTGATTTGTGTAAAAATTGTCCATTGAAAAAATTTTGGGGGTAATTTCGGGTCGTTACCTCTAAAATTGCCGGGTTAAATTACCGGATACTTTTTATAAATTACCTAGGCGGCTTGAGAGATTTTGCAGGCTGGGTGTGTACTGTCACAATTAAATAGGGTCATCGTACCGCAAAGGTAAGCTCAAGCTTCTTCCGGCTAAACGAGCAAAAGTGAGGACAACTCAAATTAGTGAAATTGACATGCAAATCAGGCCAATATGCTAGTAGGCTATAATTGCTACATCGTTGGACAATTTGGTAACCAAACCGTTATAAGCGCATACACGTTGTCAAACAGGTCGCTTTTCTTGGGGCTCGTTTGATGTTGACTAATAAGCAATGCGAGCTTGTGAGGTCGGACCGATCGCTAGTTATGCGAGTTGGTTAGCGCGAGTTATTTATATCTCATGATCTATTGTCTTTTGGTAAGCTGGCCAGCCGACCTAGCGAAGCCGTGTGAACTGAGTCAGCGAGTAACATGACGACCGATATAGACTCGACACACAGCGTTCGGCCTCGGAGGTCGCTTGGAGTATGGTACTGGTGCTCCACCGTGGGTCCACCGGGTGGATCTTTGCAGCCTGATTTGATTTCATCGTGAGTAAGTTGCTGACCGTTAACAGGGTGTGAATAAGCCCGGCTGGGTCGCAAGATTCAGCAGATACGTATTCCCACTCAGCGTTCAGCAAACATCACTAACAGTTGGCGAACAGCGGTGCTGCCGAGTGTCTAGAAGAACCCGTCCGAACGTCGTACAAGGAACTGTTTATTTGTTGCTGCTTGGCACTGTTCTGGCCGCTGGGATGTCCCGTTATTACTATGCAAAATTTACGACTTTGTTCGACCGTTATATTTGTCCATCACTCCCCATCTGAGATAGCTACTTGGGTAACGGCGTTAGGTTTTCAAGTGCGGACGTGTTGACGTTCAATGTCTGATACTGAACCACATCGTGGTCCTGGGTGCGACCGTTTGGCAGAGCGATGAATGGCGAGTCATCACATGAAAAGTCCATAGAAGAACCATGTGCGTCTATGTTTACGTGGAGACGAACATAGATGACCAGTTGGAAGCGTGAATAAAACGGGGCGGCAGGTTATGTCCGTTTTAAGTGGATGAAGGGAGAAGCATAATCTTTATGTGAAAATAGGAAACTGGCAAGGATTGCAAGTCGATGCTGGGTAGCGCTCAGTCATGATGCCTGACGTAATGGATACGACAAGAGGAGTGAGCGAAACATTCGGCAATGATTGAGACGATCGGGATAATCAACCTTACTGTATCTGCTTGTTCACAACTGCCGCAAGGCCGACTAAGTGAGATGATTGCCAAACACAGATGCGAAGTCGTGTTACATGATGTTCCGAACATTTTAGTGACTTGAAAGATTGGTATTCAACGCTTTTACGGGGATTGTACTTCACACAAATATGGCCACGCTTGCTTTCAGCTGGCGAACCTGAGCTTCACAAATGATGTGCTATGTGTCTACACCCAACCGCCGAAACTGAGCTCACCTGCAAAAACAACTGACTCTTTCCAGTGAACTCCGACGAGCGGTCACTGTGGATGTTGCCTGCACAGAGCACAACATCATATCGGCAAAGTTGTACAATTCCACATTCATTATTTCCTACTTCATCACGCATCTCGGGAGGAAAGGTCGACATGGAGCTGAAACTTCATTACATGATGTCAATTTAGCACGGCCGTAACATAGGTGGACCGAATGGGCGGATGCTACAGACCAGAGCAAAGGGCGTAGTGACGTTGAGTGGAAGGCTAAGGGTGACAGTCTAGACGTATCTTTCAAGATGCTTTCGCGTACTAGCGCCTACACAACCAAAAGACGGACGTAATTCTAATGTACACTTTTCCAGCACGTCTATCGGTATAGCTGATAAACGTGAATAAACCAGATGAACGAAGACCAGGAGGAAAGACCTTGGTCGGCGATGAGCACTTCACCCCATCCGTGAATGTTGCAAATACATCCTGTTACGTGCACAACGTGTTGCTATTAGGTTACGCGGCATCCTCTATTTAGGTTGGCACTCAGTGCGAGTGAAGGTCAGTCGCATTGTTCACAGTGTTCATGGACAAATATGATAGTACAATAGATGCGGTACCTCAATAACACACCCATTTTCAACTCACTATCGATGTTAACAACAGAACTATAAACAGCATGACAAATCATCTGGAGAACACTTCTAAGAAACGGGAGTATCGGCCACTCCCGGGAAATGGTTGAGCGTTATCAGTGCGAAACACTGGCTGCGCAATAATCCGGCCGCTTACGCTGGTGTGGAACGACGTACGTGGTGAACAACCGGTGTAATTTTGGTACACTGTCGTCGAGTACGTTAAAATAAGCTCAGTCGCATCCTATGCATGCTACTAAACTAAACTGGAAATAATTAACCTCAGACAACAGACCGACGGGTATTTACAGCGAAAAAAATCACCTTCAGCGTTTCAAATAGATTTAATGAGCCCATCAAAAATAAGAGATTGCACTATGGACAGTCCGTCCCCGGTTATTTTCCATCAGGCTAGTTACATTCGGTCCGCAACGTCACAGGTGTCAAGCAAACGAAGGCAAAAACAACTTGGCACAGTGTCACGTCAAACAACCAGATGTCTAAATTGACCTCCGTGTTGTCAAGCGGAGTCAGATAACAATGATGGGTTTTCGACCCGCGGAATGCGGAACGCAATCAAAAGGCGTGGCGGCACAACTACGAATGGATTACAAAATCGGTTACACGGCCACCATGAATGGCTTCGGACACAAGAATTAGCATGACCCACCCTCGTTACGCAATTCATGCCTAACCACTATTCCGTACCAAATTGCTTGACTTATTCATATGACAATTTCAAGTGTCAAATATGACAATCGGATAGTTGCGCCGTTCGCCCGATGACTATCATTACCCGAGTCTTTAGGTGATTCATCCGACAATGAAAGGTCAAAAATAGACCGCTTGCTAAACCACAATTAACTTATAGTGTAAGTTTATTTACTACTACCCTGAACGCCGCTATTTATTCTTTCCCACGTTACCATTGTACATGTCCGAGTGTGAATAGAAAATTAACGACGACCGATATCGTTTTTCACCCCCAGGATTGCGTGGCCTATACTGACGCGAACCCCAAGCATAGTAGCACGCCTTTGGGAGCGGATACAACCAAATCAATGGAACTGGGAGACACGAGTTCAAACTTAAGTGTGCCAGGTGTAACAAACCATTAACGGTCAGCCACTGTTAGCAATTTTGAGTTTCGTGACATTAGATAGCGCTTAACTGGCCTGATGCACCAAAAACAACAGATTTGCCTTATACGGACATGCACCACCATATCACCGAAATCAAGTACTTACTGTCAAATGACAGTTGAGGGAAAGGCTCAGGCTGTACGGGAGAACAACGTCTATAGACCAGATCTCACTTGGGTAGCGTTAGCTGCGTAGTTGGGCCACCGCTTGCCTCGCTCCTTGCCTGGGTCGGGAAGATGTTTCGACCGAGTGTATGGACAGTCTGGATCGGTAAACACGGTAGACCTGAGATAGACGACCTACACACGCACGTGTGGTTGAGCGTAACAAGCAAGCAGATTGCGCCTATCAAGTGGCAGTGGAGGCATCTGAACAAACATCGGCAGGGTACCAGGTTATTACAACTACGGGAATTATAGCCGGATGTGGGTGCCGGCTTAAGGTTCAGTGGGGAGACTGATAATGTGGCGGGGTGACGATTATGCGTCTGAAGTGTTATCACAGCAAGGGTAGAATGTGCAAGCTGCAAACAGTGAACATCCGTGGTATATCCACTGACAGCAGAGGCTGCCTCCATGTAAACGTTGGGTAGTGAAGTGAACTTGGCAAGAAATCTGCTCCTGCATACCTTGATTATAGTATGAACGCAAGAATTGGGTCACATGTATCATGACCCGGTGATATGGGTCAAATAGACTGGCCGATAGGCAAACTTCGTGAAACGATGAGGGTTCCCAAATAGACGCAACAGGATGTATTTGCAACATTCACGGATGGGGTGAAGTGCTCATCGCCGACCAAGGTCTTTCCTCCTGGTCTTCGTTCATCTGGTTTATTCACGTTTATCAGCTATACCGATAGACGTGCTGGAAAAGTGTACATTAGAATTACGTCCGTCTTTTGGTTGTGTAGGCGCTAGTACGCGAAAGCATCTTGAAAGATACGTCTAGACTGTCACCCTTAGCCTTCCACTCAACGTCACTACGCCCTTTGCTCTGGTCTGTAGCATCCGCCCATTCGGTCCACCTATGTTACGGCCGTGCTAAATTGACATCATGTAATGAAGTTTCAGCTCCATGTCGACCTTTCCTCCCGAGATGCGTGATGAAGTAGGAAATAATGAATGTGGAATTGTACAACTTTGCCGATATGATGTTGTGCTCTGTGCAGGCAACATCCACAGTGACCGCTCGTCGGAGTTCACTGGAAAGAGTCAGTTGTTTTTGCAGGTGAGCTCAGTTTCGGCGGTTGGGTGTAGACACATAGCACATCATTTGTGAAGCTCAGGTTCGCCAGCTGAAAGCAAGCGTGGCCATATTTGTGTGAAGTACAATCCCCGTAAAAGCGTTGAATACCAATCTTTCAAGTCACTAAAATGTTCGGAACATCATGTAACACGACTTCGCATCTGTGTTTGGCAATCATCTCACTTAGTCGGCCTTGCGGCAGTTGTGAACAAGCAGATACAGTAAGGTTGATTATCCCGATCGTCTCAATCATTGCCGAATGTTTCGCTCACTCCTCTTGTCGTATCCATTACGTCAGGCATCATGACTGAGCGCTACCCAGCATCGACTTGCAATCCTTGCCAGTTTCCTATTTTCACATAAAGATTATGCTTCTCCCTTCATCCACTTAAAACGGACATAACCTGCCGCCCCGTTTTATTCACGCTTCCAACTGGTCATCTATGTTCGTCTCCACGTAAACATAGACGCACATGGTTCTTCTATGGACTTTTCATGTGATGACTCGCCATTCATCGCTCTGCCAAACGGTCGCACCCAGGACCACGATGTGGTTCAGTATCAGACATTGAACGTCAACACGTCCGCACTTGAAAACCTAACGCCGTTACCCAAGTAGCTATCTCAGATGGGGAGTGATGGACAAATATAACGGTCGAACAAAGTCGTAAATTTTGCATAGTAATAACGGGACATCCCAGCGGCCAGAACAGTGCCAAGCAGCAACAAATAAACAGTTCCTTGTACGACGTTCGGACGGGTTCTTCTAGACACTCGGCAGCACCGCTGTTCGCCAACTGTTAGTGATGTTTGCTGAACGCTGAGTGGGAATACGTATCTGCTGAATCTTGCGACCCAGCCGGGCTTATTCACACCCTGTTAACGGTCAGCAACTTACTCACGATGAAATCAAATCAGGCTGCAAAGATCCACCCGGTGGACCCACGGTGGAGCACCAGTACCATACTCCAAGCGACCTCCGAGGCCGAACGCTGTGTGTCGAGTCTATATCGGTCGTCATGTTACTCGCTGACTCAGTTCACACGGCTTCGCTAGGTCGGCTGGCCAGCTTACCAAAAGACAATAGATCATGAGATATAAATAACTCGCGCTAACCAACTCGCATAACTAGCGATCGGTCCGACCTCACAAGCTCGCATTGCTTATTAGTCCCATTACGACTTATGTACACTTTTTAACGAAGGCCTACTAACAATATAGATATCATAATTTTATTCATCAGCAGGTGTTTGCAACACATTCACAGCTGCCCTCAGCGTTCCGTGTTCTTTCTGAAAATGCACCAAAAAACGAGCATTAGCGCAAACGTCAATGACGCACAATTTCACATCGGAGCCTCGTTGACCTGGTGTATGCACCAGTTTCACCGCCACACCACGACGAGGAGAGGTTGGAGTTATGCGGGGGGTCTGTGAGAAACGGAAAATACCGGGTTTACGATTCAACTCATTTGCCATCCGTCATGCCAAGCGTTGAACGGGTAGACCTCTCGGAGCAACGCTGGCAGCGTGTGCAGAAAAAATCCTCTGAGAAAATGGGGACGTATACACATTCCCAGTGATACCGCTGGAGGCAGTGCTCGCATCGAATCCGGTTTTCCATGCTTTGGTCTTCGGATAGAGATGCGTACCTCCCACATTCGTCGCAAACGTCCGTAGACAACACCGTGTTGTCAATTTCCTAACTGTAGGCGTGCGGCGTCACTGTAAGTGGTCTAGCGCTAGGTCCTGGTTGTGGGTCGTCGAGAACCGTCGTGACTTGGCGTGGCCGCTTCGGGACTGGTGGACGTGGAAATAAGAACACTTCGCTGACGGATGTTGGAGAGGTTGATGTCGATGCGCCGGGTTGATCTATTGATGTGGAAGGAAAATCAGTTTTGTTGTCTGCCACGTTGATGGCTGTGGTTTGGACGGGGTTTTAGAAATGTGCAGATCGACGATGAATGCCGACGTTTCCTCGTATATAGGTGAGTAAGGCGGTAATGGATTATTTAGACATGTCAGAATAAATCGTCTGATGTACAAATTTGCTGAACATCCCGCGGGAGAATTTCCGGTATGCCAGCAATCCGAGTTCGTTGAACACCGACAGTCCCGATGATTCCACGTGAGTTCTACGTGTTGTTTCGAATGTGGAAGCCGGTGCACGAATGATTGCGTTGGATTCGCGAGTCCAACTTGAGGTAATTCAGAAATTGTCCGGTTTAATATGGACAATGATAAACGGGATACTTACCGCACTATCCATGTAGTTGCCAGCGCGGGGACAACGCATGCCTGCACAGCAGCATAAATTCTACGGAAAAGTGACATTCGTAGTTCCAGCTATCCTGGTTGATCCTGTGGGAACCCCTGCCACTCTCGATCACTATTAGTGGTGTCGCGGCTAAATCCACGGACAACTCCCGACTGGCCTGCATGTGTACCGAGAGTCTGTACACTGCTCATGGCGCCAGTTTTCGTGCGAAGGTGTCCAGTTCGGGATGACCGAAGATTAAATAAAAAGCGAGGTTATCCGTGGCCAGCCTAGTCTGCCTGTTGTTCGTGACGTGCTGGAAGACACCGCCGACTCGTTTGGTTACTTTCCATGAGCGATATGTTGCTCGCACGGAGCTGTTGTCTCGGGGTAGGATTGCTGGAAGCAAAGAAGGGTGGCTGTTACACCAAGTGCCGACGCGCAAAATCAGCCGCTGTTACAAGTAGCTGGAAAACGCTGGGTCTAGCTACTGGATTTCGTGCAGGGACGTAAAGAATACCGTCGTATTCCCGGTATGCATAGCCCTGTAAAAGTATAGGAGGGCGGTGGGATCGAGACGCCGGTAGAATGGCTAAAGTTTCATTGTGTTCGAACTATTTCAGACGTTGAGTCAATTGCAGTGGATAGAAAAGTCCCATCACAGCTGTGTAACCGGTGTTAACGTTTATGCCCCGTCAGACGTTCAGCGTCCATTCACGCGACCGCGTTTCCAATACACATGAACCCCGGCGGGTGGACGCTTCCGCGTCCAAGTCCCCGGGAGCGGCTGATTCTCGTGGTATCCAAGCGTGTTCGTTGTGGCAGGAGGAATCAATATTTTTCACACGGTTGTTGACAGTCTGTTGTCAAAGCCTCACTGGAGTTGTGCCAACTGGGAGGCATATTTCGAGGGCCACTTCTTGGCACTTGGAACGTCTCCACTCATGAAATCAGCAAATATCAATCGGAGACCTACCGTACTGTACACCGAATTGTCGATGTAGAAACTAGACATGCCTACAAGAATGCAGAATTGCCACGGTGAAATGGCATTCGTCACATGCCATTTACGCCGGCTGAAGCAGATATACCAGCTCGGGCTTGCTATCTGAGCCATCATTTCTTGTTCATTCACGCAATGTGTACCAAAGTAGGTCACCGCATTTTGAAGCGCCCTTTCTACCCATCGGGGGTGCATGGAGCGCGGCACAAGCTTGGCCGCTTTTTGGGAATAGCCAGATAGTGTGGATACAAGAATGACCAGTGCGCGCGCAGTGTACGATTGAACAAAACACCACTTCAAATACGCCTGTTGTTGGAAAGTGATTGCTAGTCATTACAAAGTCGGCTTTGGTTGCTTTCGCTCACATGTTCTATTGCTTTCCTTCTGTTCGTTGTTCGGACTTGAAACGGTTCGCTTTTCCCGTTTGACATTACGGAATATACGTCTGTGTATGATGGCGGCGCAATAAATATCTCCATCTCACACGCTTTTGTTGAGAACGGATGCGTAGTATGGCGCCAGATATACTGACTGACATGATTGCACTGCTCGAGTTCAATTTGATGAGGATATTCTAGTGGTTAAGCAGCACTAAGCGCGACTATTACAATGTATTTTGCAGTTAGCACAGCTTGAATGAGCCTGTACAGACCGTTGATAACAGTGGACATGGATTAAAATTTGCGTGACCCAAAATTGATAACTGTTGACCTAATCTATATCGTACGGTTAGTGTAATTCGATCTATTTGGATGACTCTGGCGGCAGTGGCTGTTACACGGTCCAACTGTCAGGGCTTCACCCGGTAGCATTTGGCGAACGTTTTGCCGACCGGTGCAAGTACGACTTGGCGTAACCGAAATAGGCCAGGGCTTAAGGAGGGAGCGTATCGCTGTTTCGGTCTATACTTCGTTCTGCTCAGCACTGCTTGCCGCACGCACAGCTTCCATGGGTTTAGGCTCGTATGAGACTTTGCTTTGTCATTGATTGAATCATTGTCGGTTCGAAATCGTCGCTTTTCCCAATATAGGTTATTCCAGGAGATTCAGCTTTTACCCACCCTGGGCTCGATTGGCTCCACTGCTGCTCAACAACTCTGATCAACGGTTAAGGCAAACAATTTTCTCCTGTCCGTTTGGTCCTTGCTACCTTTTTCATGTATGCCATTCTCGTGAATCTTCCTGGGTACCTGGTGACATCAAACAGGAAACTCGGAAGACGTTCATGGTCGTTTATCCAGGAAGTATACGAGACTCGGCCATTCTGTTACCCATCATTCAAAGGCACGTCCCATAAAGCGCTTGCCACATTTATTTTTGGTTCCAACCCAAACACTTCACTGAACTTCACAAGTCCTGAAACCAGAGTTATCAATAAGCAGAATATGAAACCCATGTAGTCCTTCGCTAAGAAGGACTGTCGTATCATATCCAGATCAGACGAAGGTCGGTTCCAGTTGTATTTCCAGGAAAGCGCTTGGCGGAAACGAAATTCGACAAACGTGATTCGCTAACTGTTGTTGACAGTGTCACAAAGAAGTTTCGTAAGAGGTGCATTAAGCACTTCAGTGTTGCACGCACTTGTGTTACCGCTCAGTTCAGTTGACTTAACTGACTAACAACTTCTGGGTATATAGTATGCGTTCGCACTAGTAGCTGCTCCAAAGAACACCATTCATGAACTCCCCAATTTCGTTGATTGACATAGTAATGAGTGTCTCCATGCGCCATGTTAAACAATCCGCATTCATAACGTCAAATGGAGGCCTGTTGAGAAAGGCAACCCCAAGTGGTAAAATTTGTGAAACTATGAATAACACTGGAAGAACTCAAACTAACGGTTAATTGCCACCGTTAATAACCAGTGAAATTGACAACACGAAGGTAGCCAATGATGGAGCGAGACATTTTTGCACCGCCCCATATAGACTGCAGATAGAAAAATAACTGTCCGGTAATGTCGTGTGCAAACGATTTCAGCAGTGGCATTTTGTCCATTGGTACCCACCAGAAATACTAGCAAAGAAGATAGAATATATAATTCAGATGGAAAATTAATCCACAATTATGAAAACATCGCTTCGATGGTGAACGATTCTGATATTTGGTGCGCGATACGATGTGGAATCAATGTAGTCAAGAGTGACAAATCCACGTACATCACTAAAACCAAGCAAAACTAAAGATTTCTGCGGAAAAGAGTGCGTACTTCATCATGAAAATCCCCGTGAAAGCATTGTCACAACGGAGGATCCACTGCGATTACCAGCATGGTGCCTTCATTGAAAAATGTGGAAAATTTTACTTAACAAAAATGTGAACAGAACAGCCTGCAGAGGTGACAGATTTTTCTCATTGGAACAACTTTTTCACGGAAAGGAAAGTAAACATTTGTCTTAGAATATGCATTTTAATATTTCATGAAGTTTTGAAATTGTATTTTTTCTTATAAGTGGTCGTTTCCAGCTCGTTCCGACCTTGAAACACTATACCGGCGAACTGCACAACTGCCCCCGAATTCCCTCTCCATTCACAAATTGTATTCCTTCCGGATGAGGTTTAACTACTTCTATCCTCTGTACGCTACTCTTGCTCGGTCGTTCCACCTGCACTGGAACGGAGACAACCTACCTAAAGTTTGCTGTAGTAGTATCACTTAGTAGGGCTTGCCTGATATGATTGCCTTAGCAACGGGCTGTTCTTCCCTGTGGCACTGCATGCATCAAGATGCACGCACGTGACATAGACGTTCCTGTTAGAGTTTTTTGCGGTAACCTTGGGACAACACTTGAGAGGACAAAACTTTCTCCGATCCAACCGACTCTTATTGAGAGAGTGATATTGCCGAGTAGTCATCAGAGCGCAAATACGTCAGAACCATCTATAACAAATGTCGTGCAGTAAAGCATGAGTGAATTTTACGATACTTCTCACGCTTGAGACACAGCGGGTGATCATCCGACCGATTGCGCATAATTTCTCAGATATCTCAAAGAAGACGTGTCACCGGTGAACAAAAAAGAAAGCGGCATGTACAGCTTGACACAAAAGCATTACTGCATGAGAGCCAAGCATCGTTATTTAAAGGAAAACAGAAAAATACCTTCAGTTATCCAGAGGTAGCTTCCACATCATTCACGAGGATCCATGAGGACTCATAAGAACCGATGGGTCTGGAATCTTGCATTTTCACGTGGTCATGGTTCATTCTGTTGGCCGAACACTTGATCACGGGTAGCATAACTTGGGTGTTCAGGGCAGAAACTGGCTGTAATAATACTGTACTGCTATCAACTGGTCAGTGAGCCAGTTAATAGATCAGTGGAGTGGGGGCAACAGTGAAAACCAGGAACTACTGAGAATTCCATATCTCGCTGCACAGGACTTTAGGTTTCTCACAGAAGCGGCTGAAATGGGAAAAGAGGACGAAGCATTCGAATTGAGACAAGAAATGTTGGTCAGATTGTGTCTTGAAAAGGGATAGTGTTATAACTCAACATGGTCCGGTGGAGCATTCCTAGCTCCAAAATCGTGCACTCGGAGAAAGCTATGTCTGCATTTAAGTTTGTGATTTTCAACTTTCAGTTTGAAGGAGTGATCCCCTTAGGATCGTTCTATTTCCACTGTTGGGCATCAGTCGGTGCGAATGATCGGGAAACCTCATTATCAAGAAGCTTAACGCCATCATCACTAGACGGACAATCCTGTAAACAGTACATCTTGAGGGGTGACAATCTTTCCTCATACGGGTTAGTTTTCAGGCCTCGAATCGCCTCATTAGCACGAAGTTGCATGTGCTCCAAAACCAACGTTTCCTTTTGGAGATATGGTGACCAGATCACAGCTACGTTCTCAAGATACGGTAGCACGACACCGTTATAAGGAAGATGAAACCAATGAGAATTGAACTAGCCGAAAAGAGGTTTCGGTGAAACCAGACTGTTGTTAGCCTTTTTCACGTTTCTTTCAGCGTTCGTAGGGCTTGACAGAGTGAACTGAACAGTGATCATCCTGTCCTTCCCGACGAGAAATTTCCGGAGCGGGCACTCATCAAAATGTTACGTGGTATTCAGAGATCCAAGAATGTGTATGACTTGACGATTACCAGCACTGAAGTCCAGCCCGTTCAATTGATACAGACCGAATGGAGTATGAAGGTCCTCTTCTGGGACACGCGAGTCGTTGCGATTGTTCACGGATAGCTAACCTTCAACGTCTCCGGGGAACAGTTGCATTGGGGAAGCAGTTGGAAGAGGAAGAGTACCGGTAAAATTAAATAAGAAGCGGGCCAAGAAATGAACCTTGGAGTACCCTACTGTAACTAGGCCGCGCGTAGAGGACGTATTTTTTATGCGCACCCTATGCAAATCATCAACAAGATGCGAATAATGTCACCGAAACCGTTGCCCTATACCACATAGTAGGGAAGCTTGTCGGTCAAAACAGCATGGCCCACGCGGTCAAATGCCTTGGCAAAGTCCGGGTATGCGACAACGAATCCAATCCCCAGAATAACCGCCTCTGACCGTTGATCGGTAGCTATCAACAGATTTGTGGTACACGAAGCACTTGTCAAAGCTGTGCCGCACTTTGGGAAACCCACGAGAGCAGAGATACTTACAAAGCGAGTTATATGCGAGCGCCATCAAAAATGTTGAGAGAGCCGGTAGAAGAGCGACTAATCTGTAACCACTAGAACGATAACGCAATTGAAAACGTGTGTGATGTTTGCGAGCATCTAACTGCTGGGTGCTGCCCCTGATGGGAGACAGATTTTGCATGTAGCAAGCTGCATCAGTCATCCGGCTGTCCGGTTACTTCACACAAAGCCTTGGGAGGTTTATCGACAAACCAAGGGAGCTGTATCTAAGACATTTAATTTTAACCGACGCCGTCTCGAAGGAAGTGTTTGCAGTGCCAATGCCGTTAATCTCAATTTCAGGGCACACTTGGAGACGTGAAGGAGCGTGCGCAAATACGTTTCCGCAACGGCTCCAGTATCAAAGCCAATGGGACTCGATGAGCTTAACGGTTTAGGAACTGTAACCTTCGTCCCTCAAACTGACACCATAAGTTTAAACAGACCATCTAGATCAGCGATAGTGAGTCCCGTAAAACGTAGCTGATAACGAAGACGGTCATGTCGAATTGTAGGTGTACACGGTTTTCCTGAAACGGCGTATGTTTATTGGTCAATTTCAAATCCTGATAGTCGACAGCACGTCAAAACATACTACTTCTTCAGGACAAATTTGAGTGTGCGAGAGCGTAGTTGGTTTGGAGGCTGATTTTGCTTGAAGACTGACTGTGGTGTAGATTCACCAACGACTGCAAAAAGGCCGACGGCTGGCCTCTCACGGAGACCGTCAACAGAGTGAACGGGGGTGAAGTTCTGCCACGTCTGCATTACCGGGCAGCAGCGTGGTTTCTGCACACCCACTCTGCGAAAGTTTCTGTGATTACTAACCGCTCAGCAGACCGAGTTCACGCCGCAGATGAAGTCAAATAAGACGACTACTTGGTCAGTTAGTCAGTGTAGTGCAGTGATCTGATGGTTTTCAACCCTCAACCTCTCGTTAGTGAATACGTAGTCCAGCCGTGACGGGTTATCAGCAGTACGCCACCTAGTGAATCCAAGAATATGTGCCGTGGAGTTAAGTGCCGTGACCGTGTGAAATAATCGTGTTGGCACGAAAGGTTTGGAGCCTGCGCATAAGATACTGGGAAGTTAATTTTTGGCAAGCTGAAACAACTTATTAAAAAGACATGAGGATGTCGTGAGACTGGTGTAACTTCCAGCCCTCACGACAAGATTTAGTCTTTTGGATTACCGGAGGATGGAAGAAGATGGACCGCCCTGGTTAACTGGCAATCGGAGCTATTTAGACGGGCCGAGCACCACATTACTCCGGGATTCGGAGCAACTACTGGATTAGTTTGAGGGGGGCCTGAAAAAAATGGGTGCAAATGGAAAGCAGTTTTATCATCGCGGAGAAGAAGCACCTCCCCTTAGACGAGCTCGGAATATAGATTGGTATTGCTCGGCCACGATTCGGTTGCACGGACAAACAATGCTCACAAAGCTCCGATAATTTGCGTACTAAACCAGGCAGATTTGCCTACGTGCACTCCATGTACGTCCACGGTGGGCAGGTGAGCAGTATCCGGAGATTGTGAAGGGGGTAGCCGGCACAAAATGCGACCACTGTTCATTATGTTTAGGTCTGTTGCAGTACTTTTGAGATAACTGTGCTTTGTTTGATCAGCGTTGAAGGGTGGCCCTATCTTTCACTAGTTTTCCTTGAGACTAAACAGTGTTGACCATTTTACTTCTTACATCAGCTACTGTAACCGTCTCCCTTACCCTCATTCAGTCGCAGCCCTGTGCATTTCTACATATCAAACTAAGACATTCTTCTTCCATATTCTTTCTTGAGTAGCTTATAATTCTCACAATTTCTCGATGCGTGAACAGTCACTTTGCTCCAACTCAACCAGTTACCATTTGTTTGAGAGAACTCAATTCCGTTCTATCGTCCCCCATTACTGAGCGGTGTCTAGTTGTCAGATTTGTTGTACGAGCACATTATCTATACAATTTCTGAAGATCTTTTCACACTCGAGTTGAGATATTTAATTTTCATGTAATTGATTTAATTAGTACCGTATTACAACCAGGTTTTACAAGCGTCTTTTCATTAACCGTCTCGAAGATAGATGATCTTCTCTGCCGTTGTATACTGAGAAAGGCATTTTTGGATTAACCGATTACGCGTAATTTATTGTGAAACCTGAATCGTTGGCGAACGGTTCAATAATCCCCTTGGCTGGGGCCCTTTTCATAAGAGCCAGAAATGAGTTTTTGAATTCATTGTGATCTCAGTCGACGCCACAAAGCGACTTGTGAACGTTCGGTAGATAGATAGATCTATTTCACTTTGTGAGCGATAGGGGCAAACGACATTCCGCCAAAGTTGATGCGACCTCGACGGCGGAACCGCTCCAGTGTATGCAGTGCCGTCCGTTGCGGGGTGACAATAATTTTTAGAACTCGCGAACGCGTTGCTTTCGACTGAGGCTTTGGGCGCGGGAAGATGTAAACAAGTTTCACCTGGACCTCAGTGTGTTCCGGTGCGACTCATTTCTATTCACAGGTCGTTGTCAAGGACACTGCGGGCATCCATAATGATAAAATTGCGGGGTTGGCCAATGACATTAGATTCTTTGCTGGTGAGCCTTCATCTCTGTTGTTCAGCTCATTCTATGCACGGGCACACACGGGCCTCACGGTCGGCCGTCAGTTTATGTACCAGCAGAAGAAAGTCTGTTGTCAATCTGGATGTCAAAAATACGACTCTTGCTGGTCAGGGTTTGTCAGCGTATGCTGAGTTCACTTTCCCAGCCAACTCCTTGATGTAGTTCAAAACAACTATATTAATGGCTGTTTCGATGCAAATGTTCCCCCAGAGCTCTAGAAGATGTTCATCGAGAAGCTTTGGGCAGATGGGAGCGCATTTTCAGGGACTCCGAAAAATCACAGAATCCTCCGGTCCATAGGGGCTTAACTCGTTGGAAGCAGCGATGTGGATAACCAAAGAGAATTTTGCTGATCTCATACTGTCCTCAGTAGAGCTCTCCCAAACACAGAGGCTCACCTTCTTGGGTAGGACGGGGCAAAGCACCTCAGAATTGTGCATTATCTCCTAGTACGCTGTGGGCGGGCTGTCAACGGCAGTAAGGAAAGAGTTCTTGAGGTATCCTAGTGTTTACTCTTCTTTCGGACTTGCGGGGAGAATCAAGCATAAAACAAGCTTCCGTCAAACAGAAAGACAACTACCAGACAAACAGCAAGCAAACCGGAGGTTAACCAATTACTCTGTTACCCAACCGAAGTCGGGCTATCCCCCAAGGGTACAATTAGTACCTCAAAACTTCCACGTGAGCCATTTTCCACGACGCATTTATCCGGCCTCCGTCCAAATCAGTGGGTACTGACCGCCTCCAATACCGTTCTCAGTAACGAGTTCCATGAGCTACAAACATACACAGGATAGTGATACTGCCTACTCACAGTGCGTGGACGTTGCTCAAACAAGACGACTCTCGTGAACTTATGCTTGAATATGTGAGGTAGGTGGGAGTGGCGTGGTAAGCAGCGTACTTAACCGACTACAACGCAGCTGATATTTATCATTGAGAGGACATACTGCCATTATAATAAGTTGTGAGTAGAGCCACTGAGTTGGCCCTCTCCACGAGGTCAAACCGGCCTCCCGCATGCAAAACATGGTGAACTTCGACGTGGTTGGAATAGCACTGCTGATTTTCTGTAGAGCTGACGTGGCTTCGCCGGAGTTACTTGAGGCCAGCTGGTGTGTCCAGGATGATCTCAAGCCAGTCTCACTGATAACTGTTCATGGGGCTATATCTGCTTGTATAAGCTTCACCACTGTCAGATGGAGCTTCGACTTGGTCTCCCTTCTAACTATTCTTGAGCTTACAGCTGTTCGCGCGAGCTTTGTTATCAACAAACGTGTCGTTTGGTTTTTGGAAATAGTTTGGGGGGTTGCGACGAAGGGTAACTGTGTTGTCTCTGGACGTTTCAATCGCGCCCATGTTTGGGCAATAAGTCATTGGATTTTCGGCAGTGTTCGTAGAAGGTCTGTCCATTTTGCTCTTATCGAAAAAGCCTAACAACCTAGTATGACACTTATTGTGGCTAAAATGAACAGACATAGGTGCCCTGAATTAGTGACTCACATAAGTCGGACAACACGATTTTGTCACAGCCATAATGAAATCAGTATTCATCATCTAAATAGTGAATGGCATGACGGTGGGCAATTACTCCCTTGGAGTAGACTTCTCAGGGTTACCTTGCCCGCCTGAAAGGAAAATGTACTTAAGAAAACCGTAAACGATGTGCAAGTGAGCAGCAACCCTGTTTTTGTTTTTATTTCCGACATCAAGATGGCCTCCCTAACTTCAAAGTTGGTGATAATGTGACATGATTCCATGCACTATAAGCAATGTACCAACATGTTATCATCAGTGCAAGCGTTCACTGTTCGATTTCGGACACAGTGTGTCCACTTTGTGCTAAGGAAGATTCTCATGTCAGCATAAGCAAAACGTTTAATAAGGTTCACCTGGTCGATTCCAGCTACAAAATATTCCTCTCAAATCGTTCGACAATCAGGTTTAACCGGGCACCTCGGGATCTTCATCCGCGCCTCAGAGTCACTGCGTGTTACTTGCAGCCGTTGGTTCTGCGTTAGCTGGACACACGGCCACCGTGATCAGTACGACCGTTGAGGTGGGAATAATAGGGACGACCCGCATAGCAGAAACGCAGTGAAATTATGGTGCAATGAATAAAGCTTGATGGCATCAACTTTAATTCTGGTTGCCACTGAATGGGATATCAAAACGGCGATTCTCTCACATATTTTCTTAACCATACAGGAAGTGCATTGGTAACACATTCTTCAGTCTGTTTCTGTATGCAGCTTATCGCGATAAGTTAGAAATATCCCCCAACTTCTGACATCGGCACGGAGTGACGGATGAAGGACATCACAACAGTCGACTATTAAAAGAGAAAAAGGCATCATTAACAAACAACAGCTTACAGGATTGCATATTGTACACCCAGTTGTGAAATACGAAGCAGTCCTACTGCTACTCAACAGTGTTGCGAATTCAATCTCTTCCACAGTTTAACTTAATATACCATCAAGGAAAGGCAATTTTGTGACGTCAGTAACATGACAGATTGCAGTTTATGAAGAAGGGGTAAAAATAAACCTAAACAAGGTATGAATAGCGGACGAGCAGGCATGCTATTTCCAATCTATTTGACGTGTAATCTATCAGTTGATATGAAAAATATGGAGCCAAAATTGGCACCAATTGCTCAGAAACACTGCATATGCTCGATGCCATGAAAGTACAAACATCTGTCTCTTAAAACGTGACGTTTCAGCTGCATGGCAGATGGCGTCGCTTCACACCAACGACCATGTCAACGTCGAAATCAGTTAAAAGCAGTGCGACCAACAACTCGTCAGAAACGGGGCGCACTATACTTTGTACTGAAGCAGCAGACAAGTTAGTGGTACAATTACCTCAAGAGTTGAAAGTTGGTGGCAGCATCTTGTTCAATAAACTCTCCGCAACCAATTTGGCATGCGTGCATAACGTAATACGTTCCGAATGAGACTTAAAGTTTCACTTCGGAAAGCCTATAATAATCGGCCGAAAACATGATAAAATCCGGACCTACACATCCGCGTGCTATTGAGGGATAACAGTGACGGCTTCCAAAAGCTCAGAAGAATGCAGCAGGCAATGAACCGCAGTCCAACGTGTGTTTACACCCAAACAGAAGGTAGTACAACAGATCAGCGTCTGCTGTGTCAAATGCGTATTGGGCCAATAAGAAGATAAAGGAGAAACCTGTGCCAAAATTGGGGGTCAGCACGTCGTAGCAAGGGAGGGCAAAATTCAAAATCATAAAATATTGTTCCAATGAATCTCAAAAAGTACGCCAATTTTGAGGGAAACACATTTTTCCCAACATATACCAACCTAGAGTCGTTTGATTCACGATTCAGCCTCATGCGGCAAAGTGCGTGTCTGGTACGTTCGGTCCAAAATCCAGGCAGGAAGCTGGTGGCAAATTCTGCATCGGACGGCGGAAATCCTGAAAAGACCACATCCGGGTGGTTGCGGTGCGACATCCGCGGATTCTTGAAGCATTATTGA
>LUCH01017785.1:0-24951 GCA_013368495.1 Paragonimus heterotremus
TAAGTGCACTCATTTCACAGACAACTCGGACGAACAACGACAACATTCACGCCACTGAGCTCGGTTAGTTGCCATATCACCTAACGTCTCAAGCCACCGACTCTGAGTCGCGAGAGCTCCAGCCCGGGAGACGAATCCGACCTACAATGGCAAACCCTTTGGTGAATGATTTCATTTGTCTACGCCGAGTCATCATATATCCACCTCGCACCTTACGCCAGTCGGCCGCAACGTCAGTAAACAGTGCTCGGTGTGGCAGACAACTAGCTGCCATCCTTAGTACACGACCTAACCATCTAAGTCTGTGCAAGTGTAAGGATTGAACGAAAGAATTCGTTTGACAGTCAATGCCAAACACCTGCTTCCTAACCTTCTCGTTGTTTACTCGCTGGTGCCACCCGATATCGCAGTCAATGGCGTACTTGTATCCTACCATTTCTAGTTCTTCCGCTTAATCTTCTTTTAATAATTTTCAACCTTCTTACTAACGCTTTTTCAAGAATATTCCACGTCATTGTTGAGGTGAGCGGCGGCCCAAGCCACAGCACCTTTTGGTCAGGCTCATGGATGCTATGATGATGATGACGACGATGACGAAGTGCAATGGATGTAAGCACCTTTGGCGCAATATGTGTCAGGTTAATACCTCGATAATTTGCACACAAAGTGAGTGAATCATTCTTGAAAATGGGGATGATGGCATCTTAACCGCAGTCATTTAGAACAACACTGATCCAAAGCTTCTGAAACAGAGCCGTCAGCTCTTTAACTAAGGCTGACCCTCCATCTATAAAAGAGGTGGAAGGGAGTTCACCTTGGTCGGATGACCTCTGAAGTCTCAAGAATATGCCTCCAAGTGTGATTTCTGTTTTCGAGGGCGGAGAAACGTCAACAGACTATGTAGAGCCCGGAGATGTAGTCAACAGCGCGGGTGGCGAGTTGAACCGATGTTGGGACTGCTCGGCCCAGCGCCCTTAGCGTCGTTGGAAGTTATGAATAGGCTCATCACTGACTTCGTAGACTATCTCGCTCCCACTTGAATTCCCGTTACCAGTTGATAGGAGGTGGGAAGACTTCCGAGAGGTTCCGGTGACAACTTGTTCCATCTCGGAAGTGTGTTGTGTCCACGAGGACTCCCGACCCTCTCACAGTTGCTTCCGGAACTTCAGACGAGTAGGCTTGCGGGCCGAGTTGTACTGACTGTTGGATGGAATATTAACGCGAGCGTCGAGAAATTCCAGTGAGCACATAGAGGTCTACCGGCTGACAGCTGAACGAGTAGTAGTACCACATTAGGCGGTACCGCACATACGCATTACATGCTGTACATATTTCCAATATGCTTCAATGTCATCTGGTGCATGGAAACCTAGACTAGAGGCAAGCGCACACCAATAGGCGTAAGGCGCCAGTGGCCCTGCTAGTTTAGATACGTCAACTTGTGGTTGACGATGTACTGGACTCCCATCAAAACGCAAAATCCACTTAGCATGTGACAGTACATGATCGGAATCCACACAGGTGTTCGATGCTGACTTGCAAACTGAGAAAGAGCCACACTACCCATAACTGACGGCCACGTGGTCAATTTGTATCCACGATTGACTAGGTAATGGAGGTCGCCAGGTGGCGCAGTGACGTTTAGAACATGGAAAATTTGTACTTGTAACAGACTGTTATTAGCATAGAGCTACCAAAAACGCTCACCGTTATCTGTCCGGCGAGTATCGTCGGAGCGCGGGCCACCTGACGCACGCTCGACAGAGCTTAGTCTGCCTACTTCAGTGTCCAAGTCTCTAGTCAGTACTACTACCTCCGTGCGCCGTGCGGTGTGTAGAAGGTTAGTGAGCTGGCGATAAGAAGCACTATCGTCGACTGCGTCTGTGGGAGTATATGCTACAACAAATAGACAGCATTTATGATGAACGCCTCTCGATGCTCGAACCGTACCTTCAAGTCTGAGGGCGCAAACGCGGCTAACGACGGGAATCACTTCACCTTCACTTACAGCTTGGTTGTTTGTTTGTAAGGTGTAGACACCTTGACATTGAATGTTTGAATATAGACGCAGCTATTTTAGTAGTTAGGTTCCTTTCCCTCCCCTTCCTTTTCCTCTCTTCCTATACAGGGTTTGCTTTTTCTTCATGGTTGTGTGGCAGTTAAGCATCAGTGTGAACCACCGATGAATTGCTGTCTGATGATGATAATAATGACGGAAATGTAGTCAAGCAGCACCCTCTCTGCGTATACGTTCGGGGCAATTTGAACGATGGCTTGAGCCATACGGTCTCCAGACAAGCGCACAATGTACGCGCATGGTGGAGCGGCCGACAGACATTGAGAATGTAGCGTTGAGCTAGAATCCTAAAACCGTGTTTTAGCAAGACAACATATATCAATGGCGCGGGGTTCCATAGTACGTCTAAGAGTTGTCTGCTGACTTACTTGCATAACTGTACGAGCATTAAAGTTAACAAGCTTAATGGATGTTTGGGGACGGGGTACGAGTAAGGGTTTGTATCCCACAACCAAAGGGTATGACTTCCGTCGCGAGCGAAAAATGGGGTCAATCTCTAGTGTGCGTGTGAAAACAGAATATACAGGTTACCAAGTAGAAGTATTTAACAAGAGTGGGGAAAGAAACAAATTGGTTTGGCTCGATAAAGTCAATATGGGAGCAAAGCCAACCACCGACGCCTTGGCCAATAGGATTCGACGGAAAGATGTGACGAAATTCATCATTACTATAAGATTATGATGGGCCATGTGAGTTAAGTCTACGCATAAAGCATCATACGTTTACACACCTGTATTGAACGGAACGGTTAAAATAAACTACTGCTCATCGTCTCTAAAACAAGTTTCAAGAGACCGTCCAATCACGTGGAATGTATGCAGAATGATTGAAAACAATCCTGTTAGTTTTGAAAAAGTGCATCGCTATAATGCATAACTGTATCTGGATGTAGCGAGATATAGCGTAGAAGTTGGCCGATATAAAGGACCCATTGGACCGTTGTAGTCGATGTCATTTTAACACTGTAACAATATAGGTGAACGCGTGCGTCTTGTGCAACTTACTGCTCCCACAGACTACGACCATGTAGCTATAGCCAACGTCCATGGACGTTGGTTATCTCTAACATATCAGATATATATACCTCTGCAGATATGCCCAGAAGATATAGTGAATATATATCAAGAACATGCGATATTCCTATGAAAGACCCAAAATATGTTTATACAACTCTCAATGAACATGCACCGCTTTAATTATCTCACCTAGCGTTTGCCTGTGACCAAAGTGCACACTCACCCATCACGATGCGCCGTGCGACCCCAATTAAGAGCGGACCAGTATAACGGTACAGCAAATTCTCCGGTCAGTTAAGCGATTTTCAATGATTTTCAGGTATTTCAGCGATTTGTTCACAGGTTCCAGGTTGCAGGCCTAAGCCACCTGGACCCAGTCAGTTTGTCCGTTCCTATGTCAGCGGTTATCTGTTGACCTGAAAGGCAGTGACTGAAAACAGGACATAGCACCGCTCCTGTGGGTTACAGAGAATACCGAAAACATAGTAAATATTAATCTAGCAAACCAGAGTAAAATATTAATCTAACAACTTCTTAAGTCAGTAAGAATCTAACAACACATTGAAAAGATCCCTAGAAGAGCAGCCACCAGCCTCTAATGGAAGGTCGTTCCAGTGGTTGATAACGTAGCGACCGCCTAGAACAGCTTCATTTTTGTCCCTATTTTGTTGTACAGTCTGACGCCTCTGTATGAAGCATGTTCGTTTAGCCCAATCGTATCCTCTATTTCCGCTGGCATGAAAATTCTTCACTTTTCCGTTCCGCGCGTTACACACAGGACGTTAGCTGGCTGTACGTTATTTTGCTTCTCGGTCGTGGCAATATATTGTGAGTACTGCGCTGTTCGTGGTGTTCTGAATTATTGTCATTGGGTAACTCGTCGAATCTAGAGCGAGACCTTTGTGGGAGAATTCCCACAGTAACTGTAGTGAGATCACTTTCCACCTTCCCCAGAATTCTAAACTCACTGTGACGTGAGAGTTGCCCTGCCAGTACCACCGCGCCGGTTCACATTACCTCGTGAAAGTAAACATATAACGAAACACTGGCATTAAAGTTAGTGTGTTGGCGTAGGTACCGCAGTTTTCCTCGTAGCCGTATAATGAATCCGCACCATCTCTGTCATTGTGGGCTACATTCACTAGGATAACAATGTTTTAGCTACTGCCGTTGGGGACGCCGCCCAACCGATATGACGCCTGGTTGAATTCTGAAGGTCGGCTGGAATTTCCTTCACCATGCATCCTCTCTGACGGCTACCGTGCGGTTGTGTTGAAGGTTCTCTCACATCCATCTCCCTAGCGCCCTTAATCGTTACGTTGAATTTCAGTTTCAAATCCAGGACTTGATGAAGGCCTGAGATTGTTGACGTCCTGATGCTTGACTGGTGTGATCCGGGAATTGACCAGACTGCGTTTTCTGTCGATGTGGATGCATTCGGTAGTGGTCTGAGGGTGAAGGTAAAAGAAACATAACAACTCCAGGTTGTCCTGAACAGCAAGAACAAATCATTTTCCGATTAGTACAAAGTGGTAAAAAGGTTGTTCCAACATTTGTCTAGCTCCGTTTTGAATATGTCTACGCCGGAGGCCTCCACGATCTTTATGGATAATTTGTTCCGCGAGATGACTACCCCGTTAGTGAAAAAGTTAAACCTAGCTGCCAATCGTGATCCTGTTTCTTGATCATGAACCTATGTCCTCTTAAATCTCTGTCCTGACATATCACAAACAAACAATCCAGGGGACTTGTGCCGGTGTCGTGGATAATCTTGTACACTTCAATAAGGTCTCCTCTTACCCGCCGGCATTCAAGCGAACGGTGAGTGAACGGTGAGTAAATAAATAAATAAATTTTTGTTTCGCAGATCCACCGTCTTTTCACTGTGACTTCCGAACCGCGTTAATATAGGGCTGGGGAAACCTTGAGTGTACGAAACTCGGAACTAGCATCATCATAGAACCCTGTAAGAGAATAACTGTTGCCTAAGTAATGTCTAGGGTCAAAGCTCATAGAGCTTCTTGTCATGATCCCTTCGACTGTTATCAACTACTGTGGTGAAAAACTGGTGCACTGGCCATGTGCTGAAGAAGAGGTGCGTAAGAATTAAGTCGCCTCGGAGTTTTCGAAATTCAAGTGGATAAAAATCAAGAATTTCAAGAGGAGACTCGTAAGATAAACGCCGCAATCCAGTGACCGTTTTGGTGGCTACTCGCTGGACACGCTCGATGGCGAGTATGTTCTGGTAGATATTGAAAATAGGATGTAGCAATCTTATTGTAAATTACGAATTCTAAGAGCAAAATAGGACCACCATTCGGTTTTAAGTCAATAAGTCTAGCAATGCAGTAAAACGATCTGTATAAGAGCATCTGACGATTTCAGGAAGAAGACTGTTCCACTGGGTGACAACCTTACAAGGAAACAACTCTTGTCTAATAAAGATCCGAAGAAGACACCTGAAAAGCCTCCTGGCATGTTCTAACCAGCCTTCATCATTCGCCACGATGAAGCATTGATCTACCAGGCTTATCCGGAAAGCAAAATGTGTGAGAGTTGAAATAACCGGGCATCGTCGAAATTCGAATGGATACGGATCAAGAATTTCAAGTCCAGACTGGTACGCAGCATTTCTTAGGTTCGTGACTAATATGGTAGCAGCACACGGAGCACTCAATGGCGAGTGTAACTTTCGTCAGGCCGGTGTACACGATCTGATTAGGCCCATTCTAATACAAACCCCATGAAGCGTCTTAAACGCTTTCTTGTTAATGCGTGGAAAGGCGACCTTTGTCATCCTAAGAATGGCGAATCTTTTTTTCGTCGCCATCTCGTGAGGACACGTGACAACCAGAAGCCGAGATCTTTCTCCACACCGATTCCCCTAAAATCCATTGCGCTGACTGCACTATGAATCTTAGGGGCACTACCAATGTTCCCACAGAAAAACATGTGTACATACTTGCTGTGATTTAGCGTGGGACTTTAATCCTACGACCACCGTCCAAACGCGTCGAAACCGATTTGTAATGCACTGCGATCAATAACATCCCAAAGTTTTAGGTCTTCGGCGCATAAAAGGATGTTGCTGGGAACGTTGTCTGGATGTTCGCTACTGTAGACAAGAAACAATAGAGGGTCTAGTACTGACCCTTGAGAAAACCCGCAGAAATCGGACAAACGAATGGTTTGACTCAGCATTAGTTATAAAAAGTCTTCTTCGACAATCTTATGAGGACCTATCGCACTATATGAATAACCTTTCGTAGCAAGTCTTTAACCTTTAACACAGAAAGCCCAGTGGTAACGAGTGGAGGCCGAAAGGTCTGCAGTGGAACACTAGACTGACATTTGGGCGGTGCAGACTCGTAGACTGCCGGATATTATTATTTAAATAACTCCTCCACGACTAAGCAATCCGAAATTTTTCCCTCAGGCAGTCGCAGAGAAGCCTGAAGTTAATCCTTTCTCAGTCGTTGCACATACTTGGATAATAAGTTTTTGTTTCATCGAGCTCTTTGTAGGACCTCTTCTGAAAGTTTATTGTGTCCGCGGAATTCCCGCCCGCACTTATTTCGAACAGTATGAGAAGCTCTCAGGCCTTCCGTGTTTCCTTTCGGCCTGTTTCCTGAATAACTGGGAACGGTCACCAGGGTGACGACGTAGTCCGTGACGATGAGATGGGCAATATGAGAAATTCCACAACTTGTGTAGTATGAGTAGATCACCCACTTTCTGATTTGCGCTCCGACACGCATGGTAGTTATGATCCACAAAATCATATTCGGGAGGCAGTAATCCTGGGCATCGCTTTAGGCCATTAAAATCAGTTTAGTTGAAAATTCGACCCGCGGATTTTTCCCGTTTATTGTAATCAGTAGCAGATGGGATCAAAGATGAGCAGAGAGTGATCACTGCTTCCGAGTGGCGGCTTGATGATCACTCATTTTGCCGGATGGCCCCAATTAACGGTGACCAGATCAAACAGAGAGGGAATGTGACCGAAACGCTGCCGTTTCGGAGCGCTTACACTTTATGTTCAGGTTCTTCTTCCCATCAATATCGATAAGGAAACCGAGAATCCGTTTTCACAATCCTGGTGAGACACCGATGCCCATGCTATCTTGTTTGAAGCAAAATCACCCATATGTTGGTGAGAAATGCCTTTTAATCTCTGGAGACCTTCTGGGTCTTCGAGAGACGCCTAATTAACGGGAGCGTCAGATGGTGAAGACCGATAACTAACTACCCAATATCAGTCAATGTCACAGACCATCACATTTATCATATAATTAGAATTCAAAAATAACCGTGGGTGTTGGGATGTTCTGCCTGATGAAAGTCACACAGCTACTCGTTCTACCTCGACCGAGATCAGTCCGGTGAACTGAGTATCCGCAGCCACCCGGTTATGCATCGCTGGTATCACCTATAAGCCAAGTCTGCGTGAAATCAAAGATGTGCGGTTGAGTAGCTCGAACAAACTGTCCTATATCTGTTAGTTCACTTAGCGGACTCAGACACTTGGCATATATAAACTAAAAAGCCACTTCTTTATTCGCCCTTGTGGAACGCCGTAAAAGAGAGTATGGGGGAAGGTTTGAGCGATCGGACCCAAGACTGGAAACGGAACTAGCGACGGCGCTTAGGTTGGACTTGGTTGGACTTGCCTGGCATTCCTGGCTTCACATACTGCGGCCCCTGTATTCGCAACAGCTCCCGCTATTCGGGAAGGTGTTTGGTAGTTTTCACTTACGGATCTTTTGACCCATTCATCTGTTAATGACGAGAGGAGGCAATGTGTGTAGTTCAGAGTTCACTAAAGGAAACACTTGATGTAACGGGCTAAGGCAATGCCTTTTAATTCATGGGAGCTGGCCCCAACTTGTTCCTTCAGTTCCGAATTCTTGAAAGAAATAATTTTGTGGACATCCTTCCAGTAGAATTTGGGGCGAGTAACGTAGCGGACGGTTTCCGAACCGTGCCGCTGCCCTCAACAGTTGTGCTCGTGTTTATGGGGTTGGCCACCGGATTGTCGTTTACTGGAACGATACAGCTTCTTTCTTCCGTATGTACAGGAGCTTGAGTGGGCGTTACGCAAGCGGAACCTACAACATTTGTCTTTAACTGTGGCTTGCGGTCGTCATGATTTTCGACCTGGTTTTAGTCCACCGGTTACACGTCTCCCGCTGCTTTGGAGAACGGCTGTGAGGTATGCATTTCAAGTTGGCCACGGATTATCTCACCGCCACTGTTGTTCTGAGTACTGTCTTGGGTATAAGCGTTGCAGTTGAGGCTATAACAGCCTGCTTGCAAGCAGTAGGTTTCCGCCACCCAGGGAGAAGGAAGATGCCAAGACTAAGTTAGAGAAGAGGTTTTGAAAGTGCAGCCCCGTAAAATAACTGTCCCTTTTTTGAGAGCCTTTTTTTACTTCCCATCGTCGTTCTTCAGTGTGCCCAGTAGGGCGGGTGTTAAAGTAGCTGCCTGGCCTTTGGTGCTTGAAGATTGTTGTGTTCTATAGAAAGTCGGTGATCACCTTTTCTGTCTATTTATGCCTTCCTTGTTGATCCTTCCACTTTCACTGGAAATCTCTTTGGTAATGATCGCAAGCCCTTCTCGCAGACTGACACGGCCACTCGAACTGCGCGCGCGCCAAACCACTTCCTCATGGACGTAAGTATTGATGCATTACTAAACCTTGACAGCGTTTACGTGTAAAACCTGTTCTCCCTTGGTCATTCTTCCTTGCTTCTCACTGCTGGACCTTTGTTTGCACGCATCCTGTTTTTATTTGCGCCAGGTTGCCTCGCCATTACATGACCGTTGCATTTGATTATACATACGTTGTACAATCTGTCGGGGTTCACGGCTATACGCAATCTATCGGGACGGCTGTAAACCTCTCGACTCAGGGCAGAACAAGACGGAATGTTTGAGGTTTACTCAGATAAAACTGGTCCTGTACATAAATAAGCAACGGTTAGCAAATTAAACAACTTACAACCAAGTGAACTTTGTGAACGGAGTTTAACCGTCAGCAAACATCAACCAATAACACGGTAACGTAAACAGTCCAATACGGTGGTACAAAACAAACGAAGAGCGAGTCCAAGGGGGAAGTTCGCAGTATCAGAGCAGAGTTGGTTATGTGTAATAAGACAAGAAACGTTCGGCCAATAATTACTGTAATCGATACGGGGGTATATATGTGTAGGACCTACAGCACGATAGTTTGACCAGTGGGATATAGGCATAGGGATAAGTTGAGATTGGCATTGGGCAGACCGCCGGTCGTAGGCAGATAGTCGGGCGGTAGCGTCGCTGCGCTGAGTGTGGCGGTTCTGTGGCTCGATCCTCCGGCTTTTCTTTTGCCGTCCAACCACCAGTTTCAAGTGGAGTGATCCGAACACAACTCCCATTGATTCTGGCCAGAACCAACACACGTGAACCATTAGTCTCCCAACTCATATATTTGGTGGATTCAATATCGAGGTTTGTTGTTATCGTGTATTTAGTTCATATCAATTTCCTTGTATCTTGGTGTCTTATTAATACGAATTCCACAAATACGACCGTCTTCCCCTGTTGGTCAGAGTCAGCCTCTTAGCTGGCTCGGAATTTGCAGATATTCGTTGCTGACATACACAACTATTCTAGATCCAGCGCATCGGCAGACGTCGCGAGTAGACTAAGCGTTGCTGAAACAATCACTAGACGTCAAAGATTGACAGGAGCGACCGCTTTATTGGTGATCGCAACACCAGAAAGAGCAAGAACTATGTACTGAATCATGGGCCACAGTTCCAACTTACTCTCAGATGAACTCCGCTGGAACTGGTGATTTAAAGTTAAGAAGAGCCTCACATTTGCGGTCACATGTTTTCTGCTTCAACTCGCATTTCGTAGCGTGCGCATGACCGGCAGGGGGCAAATAGGTGTTTTCGTTGTTGTTAGCTCTACGGCTCATGCGGTATGAGGGATGAAAAAGCCAGCGGATTATACTAGTTCTCTGTGAGGCCCTGCAACTGTAGTAACACCCCATCTGGAACTCACACAATTGCTCGCCGAGTTTCAGGAATATATCTCACCTGCAACGTCACCAAGCATGTTCCGCGTCGATTAATGTCTGCTGGATCCTAACACTGCTAAATCTGGTGGTAATCATTGTCAACACGACTAAGTAATAAAAACAACTAGAGTTTCCAAAGATTCGGAAAACGAAAGACACAAATGGAGGTAAAATAATCCGCCCAATGTTGGTATGTTATTTGATAACTAACAGGGTTAGTCGTGTGGAAGTTTGCACCCGAAATGAATAAATAAAGCAAAACCGTGAGTCCAACTGCGAAGTATTCGTAACCACGGAAAACTTCAAGACTTGATGAAGACCAGTGTACGACGACGAAATGAAGCGTGACTGCTGCAGTTCGGAGACTGACCGAGAGGAGTTCTCATTGGTGCGAGGCAATCAGAAGTGATCAAGTGATCAGAATGGAATAAAAAGATTTAAATGCTGAAGTTAAAGAGTAGCTATGTAATTTGACGCCCTGAAGTTCCCATAACGAAAGAAGTTGTGAACGGCCATTTGGGTGCGAAAAAACACCTTTCACTCAATGGAATCTGACCATCTCCCACTTTGTGTCGTGCGATGATTGTTGACATTACTCCTTGTACCACTGTAGCCACGACTTGCCAGAACAGCGTACCAATGAGACCTCTGTTACTAACAACCGTTCGTCAACATTTTCACCAACACCAGAATCCAGAGAGGTTCGTCTCTACACTCTCTTATTTGTCACCCCGTGTTTGTTCAACTTCTAGACAACCAATTTGTACTGCAGATGTTTCAGGATTGTCTGGATACTCATCGCTATTCCACCCCAAACTTTCCCAAATTCATCGACTTTTGTAAACAGGAAATATTGCATCCATGTCCCAGCAGGCCGGTTACATTATACATACTACACTTTCCGCCTATCGCCAATATGAGAACATGGCCGTTCGCCAGGTGCCACTTCATAGTCATACCCGGGAAGAGAAATCCCATAAACCAACTGGCCAACTGTTCCTCAACTAATATCACACAGAAGAGTTGCGTATAGTACACTATACTTGGGTTCACTGTTAAACATTGCTGTTTCTGATCTATCCAGAAAATAACATCGCTAGCACAGTCATGCTGACCTGGTCCGTAAAAAATGTCTCAGTAAGCAGTATGCATGCACAATAGTAGATGCTTCGCCCGATGGACTTGGACTATGAATAACGTCTGAGAATGCAGTATGCATTCACACCAGTACATGTTCCACCCGACTGGCCTAAGCTATGGTCAACGTCGAAGTGTGCAGTATGAACTCACACTAGCGGATGCTCAGTTCAGTTGACTAAAGCCATGATCAACGTCCAAGTATGCAGGATGTTTTCACAATAGTAGCTGCGCCGTCCAGTTGACTTAAGCTTAGAACAACGTCTGAGTATGCAGTATGCTTTCACACTAGTAACTGCTCCTTCCGAATGACTTACCGTGAACAATTCGGAGAACGAACATATGCGAGAAGTGATGAGACGTATGCATGTGAAGTATTTGAAATGCACGGTGTTGATCGTTTTCGACTCAATTGATTGGCACACTGATTGGAATATTTCTCTGCACTGCGATAGGTACTCGGCGTTCTCAACATAATTGTGTGACTGGCTGAGAAGTATACGTCCCAGTGATCGGTAGACATCTTCAGTTCATCCGTTTCCATATACTGTTTCGTGTGAACGCCACGCGATCTCAGTCTACTTGGAAACAATGCAGTAGAGTGAACAGAATCTACCTCCGAAGATTTTTGGTGATAGAGTGGGACATAATATCTTTTTCCACGCCGTTCCATATACAGGGAAGATGGAAACAACCATATGATAGCGTCATTTCCAGCCATTTACAAGAGCAACGTTCGTCGGCCAGTATCTACCTTAAATCTTGCAAACAAGGAGAAGTAGTGAAAATACCGTATAGAGAGGAAAGCTGGAAATGTTATCGTACATGTTTCACTATCAAATGTGTTAACGTTCTTGTTGAAATACAATACCAGCACTGTACGGTCGTATACTGCCACTTCGACCATATCTTCAAAACGCCGCAAAATGAAGTACTCTCAAACTTTAGAAAGACGTATTTTATTTTGCAAAATGTAATGAGCGCGTTTATAAGGCTTGCAAAAGTGAGTCAACGCTAATAAGGGGTTGTTTTTGCAAAAATGGCAGAACATTTTTTCATCACCAAGCCAGTACTTTTGGCGCTTATTTGATGTACTTTAATCTTTCCCTTAACGCCGCTTGTTCACAGTTGATGTGCTGTGGATACTTTGCCTGAAATTCTGATTTTAAAATTTGCAAAGGTATTTGAAAAACGAGGATTTGAGTCAAAGTGACCGTTTTCATTTTTGAACGAACTTGCATCCGCATTTCATGAAACTGATCAGTGCCAGTGTTTCCACCAAACATTTCGTGTTTGAATACACAATGTTATGTTGCAGAAACTTCTACAGTCCTTCAAGAAGACGCTGAGCAACGTGTGGCAATAAATCAACGGCCCCAAATAGTCAAACAGCATTGGCTGCAAATGCCACGGTACCCCTGAACAAATAATCAAAGTCAATAATTAGACAAACTCAACATTTTCGGCCGACGGATCGTTTCTGGGAGATAATTACAATCTGGTGCCAAATAGGCTAAAGATGAACTATGATAACATAATATGACATTCACACCCAGCAGAGTTCTTTCGAGCATTCAGCCTATTCAAAACTGTTCGGACAAGCAGTGCTTCAAAAGGGTGATGCACACACCACTCAAACAAAGTACAGCAAACAGCAACTTCTATTTACACAACTGTCAACTGGTGTGATGGGACAAAACATTACCCCAAAATGCTTCTTCATAAACTGGAACTGTTTTCTCTCGTTATGTCTGTTTTTTCATTTTATCTTCATAACTGGTGTGCCGTACATTTATTAATTTTGTATGGCACACATTTATCGATATCGCGTCACAATGCGTACTTTGATCACGCCCATCTTAGCGTGCTTCTCAAAGATGTGTTCAGAAGTATATCGTACATCTGTGTCGAGGTCCTTGTAAGGGTCAGAAACAGGGGTGGTGGAATATTCAGAGACAAACATTTTTGAGGAATAGTGTTGGGTCGGATTTTCAAAAGACTGAAATTCGATATTCGCTGCACAAACGCTCTTTTTCGCGTGGGTTCGGAGATATTCGTGAACCTATATTTTCCGTCCACATTTTGGTTGCATACGTATTTTCTACTGAATGCCATAACGAATCCCAATTAAATCAGTGTCACCACAGTTGGGAGTTAATTATCTATCTGAATTCCATGTTCAGTTCATCCCTTTGTCAGTATTTCAGGAGAACGGTCGACGAAATATTCTTCCTAAAAGCGGTCGCGCCTGACGTCGTCACGCGGTTGTCTCAATCTACGACTCCTATGAGAAGGCGAAAACATAAATAATATTCACCACTTTGCCACTGACAACCTATGCACTGCCTGGTTTGTTGCTTACTGGCTATGTCTAACTGTAGTTTGCCATTTTTACGCGGCTCAATACGCACTTATCTAGTTGCCGATGGCTCGCTTTTATGTTCGTTATTTCTCCAACGGTAAAGTTGACTCTCATTTGCACCATTTTAGCTACAACAATCCAATCTTCCTGTCGTTGATATTTATCGTTCTGTTGGTCGTTTTTCAATATTTTTGCTAACCGTATACTTCGCTTATAGTCGTCGGTACATTTTACGATTTTTCCGCGCGCCTATGTTCTTCTCTCATTCTTTATGAGCCCCAGTTTCATCAGACCATGGTTCTTTAATGTTGCCTGGGGTGTGTGTTGTTTCATCGCCGAACGACAACACTGCCCCTGCAGTACATGCGGTTCTTTTATACTTTTTGGGTTAACACCTCAGCACTCGGAAACATTTGCTTCGGCTTGCACTGCGCATAGGTCCGAGATTCCTTTATCCAAAACACTCATTAGGATACTGCCGTGGGCCTGGCCAAACCGCCATCCAACGTATGGCGATGTCAATGAAACACTTTGGTTCCGTTTATGAAGTTGACAACCAACCGACATTCAGTGCTAAGACTGAGTGACCTGCAGCATGCTTACGTTCATCGGTTGAGTAAAAGCGTCCCTATTTGCACACCTCCTGGTCTGTATCGAATTCTGTGGAATGCAGGATAGCAAAACAAAATTGCCTTCGGGCGGAATCATCAGCTTCCCATTCAGACGTGGAGTTTACTGTAGTCATCATGGAAATTTAGTAACCTGCCAAATCGTTATAACGGACCTGGTAATTGGTGTTATAACCACGAACTGCAGTAAGGAGGAACTACATAACTTTCAGGGACAGTACAGTCGTTCGGCGATGAAACAACACACACCCCAGGCAACATTAAAGAACCATGGTCTGATGAAACTGGGGCTCATAAAGAATGAGAGAAGAACATAGGCGCGCGGAAAAATCGTAAAATGTACCGACGACTATAAGCGAAGTATACGGTTAGCAAAAATATTGAAAAACGACCAACAGAACGATAAATATCAACGACAGGAAGATTGGATTGTTGTAGCTAAAATGGTGCAAATGAGAGTCAACTTTACCGTTGGAGAAATAACGAACATAAAAGCGAGCCATCGGCAACTAGATAAGTGCGTATTGAGCCGCGTAAAAATGGCAAACTACAGTTAGACATAGCCAGTAAGCAACAAACCAGGCAGTGCATAGGTTGTCAGTGGCAAAGTGGTGAATATTATTTATGTTTACGCCTTCTCATAGGAGTCGTAGATTGAGGCAGCCGCATGACGACGACAGGTGCGATCGCATGTCAATTGTGTAGTTCGCCGGTATGGTGCTTCCAGGCCAAAACTAATTGGAAACGACCACCTAGGCGAGGAAAGTGATTTTTCAAACTTTTCCTGGAATTTTATAACGCATATTACGAGACAAATATATCGTTCTCATCAAGTATAATAGTGATGTTTCAATGAGAAAAATTAGCCGTACCTAAAAATGGTCCATATCTGCACTTTTGTTGAGAAAAAATTGCCGCCATTTTTTCGATAGAAACATGTTGGCTTTGCTAATCTATTTCGCGTTCTTGAAGTGCTTCCATCTGAATTCTCATGTTGGAGAAACGCTGAAGTTTTGTGTGCTTTTGGAGATATACTTTAATGTATAATTTTTGACCGCATTGTGTTCAAATTGCACTGTACACGAAATATCACAGTGATTCTTAATGAAAGCTATCTTGTCACGTATTTTGATTAGTTGTACATCTGAATTACATGTCTCGCCCGTTTTCCTTATCTTATTCCTGGTGGAAAACGGTCTACGCTATTACGCGGTTGTTTCGAATTAAGGTATGGTGTGAACACGGGCAATAGGTCCCATCAACAGCGTGCGTGTTTTTCGCTTATTGCTTGAATGCAGCTTGCCGTGTGTACGCAAGTCAATGCTCACTTATCTGACGGATAATGACTTTACCTTCTGCAAGGTTCTTTTAAGCTTATTTAAACACCCCTCCACTTGGCCATTAGACTGTGGATGACAAACTGGCGTGGGTACGCGGTGAATGCTGTTGCTGACACAAGCTGCCCGGAATTCCGTTGAGCTAAACCGCGATCAGTTGTCCGTCACTAAAACTTCTTTAGCGCAGGACTAGTGCAGTAATTATTTACCGTAGTAGCTGATGAAAATTGAGACAGCCACGACAAGGAGCCCCATAAGCTTCGACCCCGGACCCTACTTAGGCAGCAGTTATTCTCTCAGAGGGTTATCACTCACCGGAACGACCTTCCATTAGAGGTTGTTAGCTACCCCTCTGGGGATCGTTTCAAAGTGTTATTAGATTCCCACTTACTTAAGAAGTTGTTAGATTAGTATTTAACTCTGTTCTCGGTACTCTCTGTAACCCACAAGAGCAGTGCTACGTTCTGTTTTCAATGACCGCCTTTTAGTTCAACAGGAAACGGCTGACACTGAAGCGGACAAACTGATTGGATTCGGGTGACTTAGGCCTACAACCTCAAACGGAGTTTCGGAACATCAAATTGAGTAGGATTTGTATCAAGCAGTGATTTTGTGTAAATCTCGTAAAGCGCCTTAAAAGCAGGTCTATGTATGCAAGGAAAGGCTCCTTTTACCATCCCAAGAGTTCCAAAGCCCATGGTGATGATAAGGGAATGATAAACTTGACGACAACCAGACGCCTGGATCCTTTTCCTGGTCATTCTTCGAGATACCTTGTGCCAGGAATCTCATCCGAATGATGTGTGGTCGGAGAACGGGTCTTACGTTTGGTAGGAGGTGCAAGACGGCGTTCGTTCTGATGCAACGTTCTAAGCCTTCCCGGAGGATTGCATGCTTCTTTCGCAACAAGTGGTCTATAATACCAGGGGGACTGGTGACGTGGAGCGATAACGTTGAGCTAACATCGATTGAGTCACCGTTTTCCCAGCTCTTGATGGACACCTCCAATCGGTCCATTGCATCAGTTAATTCCAGCTTCAACAGGTCCAACTCCGAGTGATCCGTTAGATCCCCGCTGCCTTTGAAGTGGAGGTCACCGAGTGAGACGTCACAAGCTGGCTCGCCAGATAACCTCAGAGTGTCACCTGAAACGTTGCGGACATTGCGTGTAGTCGGACGCACGGCAGTGCGACCTATGGTGTGCCATATATTCCTTGTTATGAGAGTGATGTGGCAGACTGTGTCAACTTGTGGCCGAACGGTGGAACATTTGGTTGTCAGCGTAAAATGCTTCTGCCTGGACGCACAATCGACCAAGAAAGTGGCGGAGATGGGGGTTGACCGTCGAGCCGGCTTCTGGAATCATCGTCCGCGAGACTTCGATCTAGACTGCGAGACCAGGTGCTTGTCAGCACAGCCACGGTCTTCCTTGTCGCCTCGACGATTGCATTTCTGGCACCTATGTTCATGAAATGGACACAAGCGCGCATAATGCTAATCTCCGCATTGCCAACAGGATGTCCGAGATTTTGAAGATCAGTCTTAGTTGGGTGGCTGCGGTCCGCCAGGGTATGGATGGCCAACGGGTACCGACTGAATAGTCAGAGAAGCTAGAGGTTCTGATGACTGCTGGATAATCAGAATCATGTATGAGGTTGACCAACTCCTGGTATTCGGCGGTGATCGTTTGTAGTGTCATCTCAGGGTCGTGTTTCGTCTTGTTCAGGATACAAGTGAGGATGTCAGCATCTGCCGGAGACCACGGACGAAAATCGGCGTCTTGAATTGGTCATCGGTCGTGAAGGAGAACTTGAAGCGCTCTCACTCTCGATCGACGCTTCCGGCGTAGGTGACCAAATCTTCGGATTGGCCCTTAGTCAGCTGGAAACACTGATACCGGATGTTGAACAGGGATGATTGTTCGACGGAGGTTTGACTTAGGCATCAGCGTATATCACTGAAGGAGACATCGCGGGCTTTCTTTGGCAGAATGAAGTTCGTATAGCGCTGGACCTACAAAGGGCCAAGTTTGCTTAAAAGCAGTCGGATACGATGGGCATCATCGGCAGCAGCCAGCTCCACCTCGAAGACGTCTCCGTGTTTTCGATGCCACATATTGAAATCCACCCCCAGAGGATTGATCAAAACGGAACTCTGAGAATGAGTTTCCAGTGGAATCGACCAGCGGCCGCGATTGTGAATCAATGCCCGAAGCCAGACCCTGCATTGTCAGCTTCCGCCTTCTCGAACTGAGCTTGTTGTTGCTGCGAAGTGACCGTCAGCGAATCTGCGGTTATTGACATCGTGGATTCAGTTCAGTTCAGTTTCCAGGACGGAACAGCTTCGGCCGGAAATCGTCCAGTTTCTTGCACTAGTGAGCTTCTGAGGGCGCCCAGTGTTACAACGATAATAAGAAGAGATTCTTCACTTCCATGAGTTTATATGGGGGCTACCAGATAAAAACCGAGGAGTTTAAGCTATCAGTGCCATCATAGCGCAACAAGTTCACAGACACCACCGATAAACACAAGTTTATCCTCCCATTGAAATGACGTGAAACAAGGGCTAAGTCATGAATGCTAGCCATAGAACGTGAGTTCCCGAGCTGTCGTCTTCGGAAAAATTATTTTCCTGGAATAAATCGTTTTAATGGCTTGGTAGCTGATGCAGAAATTGAAATCGTCGAAATGTGCGTCTTCGCTTCAAATCCGTTTGTTTTAATAGACCATTAATTGAAAACCACCTTCTAGTAATTGTTTTGCGAGAGCTGGAATGTCTCCCGTTAATGTGGTCGATTTCATGTGCGAATGTTGTCACAAGAATGCTGGGGTTATTTTTAATGTACTTTTTCATTTCTGTCATCTGTTTTTTTATATCACTTCCACTTGTTAATTTTTCTACTTGTAGGAAATGAATTATATTGCTATGTTCAAGGCGATGTTTGAGGATCGCGAATTTTGCACCTTCTCACACTTTCAGTAGTGTTTTCAGAGGTATATGGGCGAGGTGGGCGTTAGTTATGTTCGTGGGACGAGCCGTAGATCAGAAACTGCCTTGAAGTACGATGAGGTAAGATGACGTAGTTATCGTTGCACTAAGTACATAAGGCGTAGGAGTCTACACAGGGGTGTGCGACGTGTCCAGTGGGCTAACTGTTAGTATTAACCAATCAGTTCTTGCGACACATGTTGCAGACCGCGATTTCATGAGGTCCGACGAGATACGTGTCTGGTTGTGAGCTTTTTCGAGTTGGAGCAAAACAACCCTCTCAATCGTCTGCTATATGAGTCCCATCCTAAGAGTCGTGGACTCACCGTCGGTGAATTGAACGAATGCAGTAGTCCGTTCCAGTACAATACACAAATTGCCGACATTAATCAATACGTAGCGGATGTTTATGGAAAGTTTATCACAACCGCTGACGTTGGAAACATCCGTCACAAGGTAAAACTTGCAATGTCAAGTGAGTTTGTTACGTAAGATTGACCACTGTATGTTAAAGAACCTTGATGAGGTGCTGTCAATGATTAGTGCTATAGTCGTGGTGCGCTCTCTAGAGGAAGAAGGCAACCAATATACGCATATCTGCTTCACCTAGCGAATACAGACCGAACTATCCCGACGTTTCCCGCATGTTTTGAATGTGGATGCAACTCACGGGACAAACAGGCACAAGTATATCGTTGTATATTTCCTCATACTTTCGAAGTTGGAAGTTATATCAGTTCCTAGTGACAGACGGCATGGAACACGGCCGACCCGTGATGTGCGGGTGCGTTCGTAGTGAGAAGTATGCACCACTACGTAGACTTTTCAAAATTTTTCGGAAAATGATGGGCGAGCAGATTGCGGCGAAAACATTTGTCATGGATAAGATGGCTGCGCAGCTGGTGGCAGTTCATGTAGTGTTCGGCTGCGACATCCTACTGTGTTACCTTCACGTACGCGATGCCCTGCATAAGCACGTAAGTGGGCAAAATTCGTCCGTCATATTCGTTGTAAGACAATCTCTTTTCGCAGTCGTTTTCCACCGAATGGCCACGGTAGTAGATGAGTAAGAGTAAGTTGCACTGTTACATTGTTAACCGTAGGTTTAGACGTGATCTGTACGTCATCGGCCGAACAGATAAGAAGTTTCTGAATTATTTGCTGTATAATTGGCTGTGCATCAAGCCGAAGTGGGCCATCCATGCTCAAGACGATGTTGTACACTTCGGCAATCGAACGAATAACAGGCTGGAGAACACGAACGGACGGTTGAAAAAGAGGACACATCCAAGAGAAGTCCTAGCCTCCGCCGTTCAGAAAATATGCAACCACAGTGCGTGGCTGTCACGGGAGTATGAAATACAAGCGACCTATGGGTGCAACCGTCGTGCGGTTTTGAAGATTTATTTGTACGTGAAGAACATTCTTCACAGAATGACGACGTTCGCAAGTCATCTTGTCCAAAAGCATCTGAAGGGGCGGACTCCACGACTTCCATTCCAAACAGTGTCCGAGTGTCGGATAAGCACTTCTCTAGTGATCACTTTGAACATTGCAGTTTCAAGTGCAACAAGATGGCGGCGCTTTCGTCGTCGATAGCGTACACGACATATGTGAGTGCACTCTTCACCGTACAACGTGGCTTCCATGCATTCACATTTTGTCGGTGTTTCGTAAACATCTCTGCGGTTATTGTTGTGATACCGATCAGCTGATTTTTCTCTCCAAATGTATCCAAATGGCAGACATAAACGAGTGTCCATTCTGTGGCATACCGCTTCAACCTCAGTCGCCGGGCAGGTGCCCGTTTCGAATCCCTATTTTTGTCAGTTCCACCTACTTCAACCGTTGTTCGCACTTCCCCGGCGATAACGGAGTGCAAGTCTAGCACGCCACTCACAACGAATGTTGACCCAGACCGGTCCGCTGATAACGTGACGCTTTCACGCGGACCGAAGAAAGCACGAATCAACATCACCTGGGGAGACTATCCTGTTGATATAATTGCAGAAAGTAAGTCCCTTCATATATGCGTACACAGATTTTTTGCAGATATCACTTGCGATGAACGGCATGATGATGAAGACTTCATGTGATACACGGTTTCAGTCATCCGGGAGAACACCAGTAACGTATGAAAACCGAAAGATGCATTCTGTGCTGGGAAAAATGGAGGCAGTATGTACATTTATCCACGGTTATCAGATACATTATTCAAGATTCTATCCTCGTATTTCTGTCCCTAGTGACTTCACTCGTCCACCCATGCGTTTTAGCATAGGGAACGGTTTGGCATAACTCGTAAGGCAGGACAGGTAGACGGAGCAGTTATAGGTGTGTGCATTATGTACAGTTCAGCATAACTCATAAGGTAGGACAAATGGACGGAGCAGTTATAGGTGTGTAAGCATGGAGCACGTTCTGATATATTTCAAGTCAACTGGACGGAGCAGCTATTAGGGTGATTAAGTACGGCATAATTAAGCGTTAATCATAGCTTAATTGAACTTTACGGAGCAGCTAGTAGTGCAAACGCATATTACATACTTAGGCATTGATCATAGTTTGTCAACCGGAGGGAATAACAAATAATATGAACGCATACTACATACTCAAGCGTTGATCATGGTTTAAGTCAACCGGACGGAGCACCTACCAATCTCAACGCAAGACGTATGAATCGGAATAAGCAACGAGTGCAATAACGTCGAAGTATGTTATATAATTTTAATAGAATAGTCAGAAGACAAATCGAGATATGAATTCATTTCGCACACTCTCGTCAGTCGTAAACATGTGACTAACATGAAGACAAAGTCAAACAAGACTTAAATGGAATGGCCAAAAGTACAAATTAGGCTGGATCGTGATTGACACTTACAGTCAAACCCACGGCGAACGAAGGTTGAAAATTCAGTTGTTTCTGTGCACATAGAACCGGTTGTTGACGGCTGATCAACAAAGCTTCAATGTACTTGAGAAGTTGCAATTTGTGAGTGTTCATCAAGATCATAAACGAAGATGCGGTGTCAACACTGTGACCTGTAGTCGATAAGTGCCTTGCAATGGATGAAGTGGCGTCTCGTCCCCACTGAGTGTCACTCATTGGCGGGTTGGACATTGCAACTTTCAACCAGTATGGGATGTGCTGCTTGGCCCTGGTTTCAGTCAACCCTTCTGTTCTACCGATGCATGTGTTTCCGCGACTGCGGGAAAACTGATAGGTGCAGTGACTGGTAGGCAACATAGGGGTTTGCTTTTTGACCGGGGGTAGAGGTAACCTAGTGGCTTGTGAGAGCAGGACAAGCTTTGCTGCATTATACACCCATTTTAGCGCGACGCTGATCACCTTACCGAAGGTGTTCAACAGACTATTTCCTTTGAAAGGGAGCTTGATGTAAACCTCTTTTTTTGGGACGTCCAAAGTTGTACTTTTCGCAGGGGTAAAGTTGCTCAACTTCTGAATGAAACGTTTGGGGAAATCGTTAGCACGAAGCGTTTCATACAACACTGTTTGCTCGGCTAGTAATCTGCCTTGGGAGCATATTCTTCACGCCCTATAAAACAGTGTGCGTATTAAAGATCTTTTGTATGCAACAGGAGCAAAACTCATGAAATTCATGTATTGTCCCGCCCATGTTGGCTTATGGTACACAGAACGTTCGATAGAACCGCCGGAACGGCGCCTAACCAGGATGTCCAAGAAGGGCAAACTCTTCTCACCCTGGTACTTATCTGTGAGTGACAGACTTGGATGGAGAGAGTTAAACGTTCAAATCTTCTTTCCGGTCGACTTAACCCATGGTAAACCTTCAAGCTGGCCACATGTATTCATGCTAATAGTCCCTCCGTCCAGTTGACTTAACCTATGATCAGCGCTTGAGTATGTAGTATGCGTTCACACTAGTAGCTGCTCCGTCCAGTTCACTTAAGCACTGATAAACTTCTAAGTATGTCGCATATATTGACCTTAATAACTGCTCCTTTCAGCTCACCTGAGCTATGATCAGCCCTTAAGCAGGTGGTATGCGTTCACACTAATAGCTGCCCCGTACAGTCCACTTAAGCTATGATCAATGTCTAAGCATGTCACATGTAACCACGCTAGTAACTGCTCCGCCCAGCTGACTCAACCTGTGATCAACGTTTAAGCATGTCACATGTATTCATGCGAGTATTTGTCCCGCCCAGTACGCTCAAACTATGATCAACGCCTGACGAAGTAGTATGCATTCACATAAGCAACTACTTCTTCCTGCTCACCCAAGCAATGATCAACATCTAAGCATGTCGCATGCATTCAAACTAGTAGCTGCTCCGTGCAGTCCACTTAAGCTATGATCAACGTCTAAGCATGTCTCATGTATTCATGTCAGTAACCGTTCCGTCCAGTTGACTTAAACTATGACCGACTCCTGAGTATGTGGTAGGCCTCCAAACTAGTAGCTGCTCAGTCCAGTACACTTAACCTATGATCAGCTTTCAAGCATGTCACATGTACTCATGCTAAAAGCTGCCCCGTTCAGTCCACTGAAACTATGATCAACGTCTAATTATGTCGCATGTATTCATGCTAGTAGCTGCTCCGTCCATTTCACTTGAGCTATGATCAGCGCCTGATTATGTAGTATGCATTCACACAAGTAATTCCCCTGTCCAGTTCAGTTAACCCTGATCAAGGTTGATGAGCAGAAACCGGGCGAATTCAGAATATACGTGTATTTAAACCGTTGGGCATAAGTTGTAATGATCTCCTTCAGTTCTGGTCAAAAATGAGGTGACATACTGGCAGCCGTCAGTGAAGTCTGTAGCCGGCAAAACCACAGACCAGCCGTCATCGGAATCATAATCGTACATGATACGGAGATAGGGGGGTTGCAGCTGAAGTGGTAGAAATGGGGAACAATGTTCTCGTCGGATGAATAATCCACATCAAATTTGGTCATTATCTATCAGATAAATGAGCACTGACTGGCGTACACGTGGCAAGCTATATTCAAGAATAGTCAGTAAGCAATAAACAAAACAAAACGCACGTTGTTGCTGATACAGTGGGACGTGTTATCAATGTTTACACTATACCGGTGGTAGAAACAACCAGGTGAAAACGGAGACCTTTTTCCAATGGAAGTACTATAAAATAATCAAGCTGAACATGATTCAGGTAAATAATTAACGAACGACCGTGACGGCACAGCTTTCATTAAGAATTACTGTGAGATTTCATGTACAATGCAATGCAAACGCAACGTAGTCAAGGATTACAAATTCACTCATATCTACAAAACCACACGGAGTTGAGCCATTCTGCCAAAATGATTATGTATTCTACCACGGAAATTCTGACGGAAGCATTTTTAGGAAGTAGAATCGATGAGGAAAGTCAACGTGATGCTTGTGTTGAAAAAAGATGGTGACATTTTTTCCAGCAAAAGTGCAAATGTAGACAATTTCTAGGTATAGCTGATTTTTCTCATTGCAACGCAACTGTTATACTCGATAGGATATCTGTATTTGTCCCGTAATACGCGCTTTAATATCTCATGAAAGTTTTGAAACATCTCTTTTCGCGCCCAAATGGCCGTTTTCAACACGCTTCGGCCTTGAAGCATCACACCGGCGAACCACACAATTGCCGTTATAAATATCGTAATCTTCCATTCTAGGAGTGTTCTTTAATGTCCTTCATTCAGCAGATCACCTCGTTTCCATTTCAGCGTAAAACCTGATTTCGTGGAAAGGTTAACAACAGTGGTACCAACGAGTGGTGAAGCGTGGTGAATTGTCCTACGTTGAAGTAGCCTATGAGCGTATTTTACATTCGTAGTATTATTGAGAGCTTAGAACTCATGGTTCGACAACAGTTCCATTGTCGAAATCATAATCACGCTTTCCCGCTTAATCACGCCGAAATTTAAAGAAAGACATGTGTTTCCACGTCTCTGAGGTCGATTTTCATAATATTTACCTTCATATTTCCGAGATAATGTAGAATGCGAATCTGCGTTATTTTTTCATCAATCCCTATGCAAATAAATAACCGCACATTTCTTGTTTACCTCTCCGGAAGAATGAAACAAAGAAATCTATAGGGGACAAATTTTTAAGATTTTGGATTCTGCAACATATCACACATTTTCAACAAGATTAATAGCTACCAATTACTTTTTAACAAAAGGTAACGGAGATATTCACGTTCTACCGAATACACGCAGCGGGTCAAGTGTAAGACCAATGAGGGTTTGATTCCTATAACTTGTACTCTCAGATGCTAAGACTATCTATATACATAAAATAAAAGCAACGAATAAGATATAAGAGAGATAACAATAATGG
>LUCH01017786.1:0-24725 GCA_013368495.1 Paragonimus heterotremus
ACAAGCATGCAAGCAAACAAACGCGATCGCATGCATCAGGCAGACAACAGACAAAGATCCTTAAGGTCCTATGTACAATGTGAGCTAAGATTTTAGGAAGGATTTTACACATCGTACTGCAAGCAGACCTGGGGTATCTCCAGGTCACTACATTGGGATAGTAGATACGCATTAGGGGGGGACTCGTCCCCGGGCAAATAACAGCGTACTCTTGCCTAATGTGTGTGTGAATACACGTTAGCCGTGCAAGTGAGTACGTGATCGTGCTTCTCTTTTAACATAACCTGTACGGGATTTCATGCAATAAACAACTTCGCAGGCTATGCGTCCTTTGAGGTCATAACAATCAGTTTGACTCCAGTCACTATTAGGGTTCTGGCTTCCAATACACTTCGTCGACTCACTGTAGCTCCGGAGGCATACAGTAGAAAATAACAGGCATGGTTTCGCCCTGTTCGGGGATGTACAGATCTTAAAGTAACGTCATGTGTACCGCCGGCCGACAATCACCATATTTCTCGACTATAAAGGTGTATTCGATTCGGCGGATCGATCTACACTTTTAGAGTCGCTTAGACACTGAGGTGTACCGACCAAGTATGTGAACATACTGTCGGCGCTTTATTCCCATAGTGTAGTTCAGGTTAGGGTTTGCGGTGAACTGTCTAACAGTTTCAGTAACACAAGCGGTATGCGTGAGGCTGTTCGCTTTAACCATTTTTGCCTAATTTTATGCTAGACGATATAATGGGCGATTGTCTGCGGCATTCACAAGGTACCGGCTTAGGCCACCTGCATGGAATGAATGATCTCGAGTATGCTGACGACAAGATGTTGCTGTTTGACATTTTCCAAGCAGCACAAACAATGCTAGAGGCTAATTCGTGTTTAGCGAAATACTTCGGAATGCGCTTTGCAGCCTCGAAATGCAAAGTGCTTCTGCAGGCTTACGTAGATTTGATGTTAGATAGTGAAGTCATGGAGGTTGTTGACCGGTTTGTGTACCTAAGAAGCTGTATCAGCGATGGAGGTGTAGGGAATGGAGTAGAGACGCGTATTTCCGATGTTGGGGCGGTGTTCGCTAATCTGATACACTTATGGCGACAGAGGTATTTCTCTGAAGGTTAAGGATCACGTATATCAGACAATAATGAGGGCCGTATTACTTTACGGCAGCGAAACCTGGCCGCTCAGTGTAGAAGACGTGAACCGTTTTTTGGGTATTTGACCACCGATGTCTGCGTTCAGTCGCTCCTATCGGGGGCACCAACTAGGAGGTTGTCATGCGAGTATTTGGTAGTGATTGTCAAGCGAGTTCTTTTGTTCAGTCCTTACACCTGCACAGAATTATGTGGTTAGGTCATGTATTGAGGATGCCAGCTAGTCGTCTGCCACACCGAGCACTGTTTGCCGAGGCTGCGGCTGGTTGGCGAGAGGTGGACAGATGTTGACGTGACGTAGAGATGTGAAGTCGTTCACCAAGGGGTTGGCTATTGCAAATCGGGTTCGTCTCCCGGGCTGGGGCTCTCGGGACTCACAGAGTCGGTGGCTTGAGATGTTAACTGAGGTGGCGTCTAACAGGTCTCAGTGGCGTAAATGTTGTCGTTGTTCGACCGAGTTGTCTGTGAAGTGAGTACATTTAGTGACGTTGGGCATTGAATGCCGATGACGCTTTACTTTCACCTACAGCTTGGTTGTTTGTCTGTCAGGTGTAGGCCCTTTGACGTTGAATGTTTGAATATAGACTTAGCTATTTTTTTGTTAGTAGTTGGTTCCCCTCCCTTGTCCTTCATTTTCTTTTTTCCCTTACTATACTGGGGTCACTTTTTTCTCTGTTCTTCGTGGTTGTGTAGCAGTTAAGTATCAGTATGCACCACTGATGTATTGCTGTTTGTGATGATGATGATGCTTGATATCCACCTAGGCAACAACTACAGTTTTATGGGCATGCTTCCATTATTTCCACCTGATGAGGTGTACGTACACTTGTTATTAATGACAGGACACCGCTCCTGTGGTCATTGCGTGACAGCGTAGAAGATCATAAAATTTACGAACTGAGTCCATCTGCTCACAGTGCGGATATATCATAGGTTGTTTGAGTGGTCATTGATGTGAGTTTAGGACGCTAACAATCCCAGAGCCGATCCTTGGCACACACTCGCTGAGATGGATGCAGAGGAGAGGTCTGCACTACCGTTAACCCTAAACGTTCGACTACTGAGAACCAGGACTACCCAGCAATGTCTGTCATCCTGGGCCCCCTGTGTTTAAGTTATTTAAGTGTCAACCGTGAAAGCGCTCAGTCAAACTTGTTTGCTAAAACAAAGATGAATTCTGAAGTTAGGACTTAACCCTCGGCCTCTGTTAGACTGCCCTCAAAGGGAATCAATTTCGTCACGCATGACCGATTTGGTGGAGATGTGTACTGCACAATAGGGATAAGACTGCTGATAAGAAGCCGCTTCTCTGTTACGGTGTTCTAGTATCTAGCAGGGAATGATCGGTGGTTATCAGACACTTGACGACCGTTTGGTTTATAAATGGGAATTAGGTTAACCTCCTCGTATTTCTTTGGAACGACGCCCGCTTGGAGGGTCAGTTTGCAGAACTTGGGCTGCTTTTTTGAGGCACATAGGACGCTGCGTAATGCAAGTGTTAACATCATTACGCATGTATTCCCTTCGGCGGGAGTGGCACTTAACACTAGTGGCCGAACTGGTAAGAGCTAAGGTTCGTGACGCGGAAGTTTGCCGATTCACTCCCTCACTTGTGTTCTGTCCACCTGACGTGTCCAGAACAGAAGCAAAATCGTTCGTGAAGTGTCGATGTGAGGGCAAGCATTGAGAACCATTACGTGGGATGCTTCTCTCAAGCTAAGCTAGTTGGGCACAGATGTCGGACTGTGTTCATCGCTCGCAGGCCATTTGGCTGATCAGTAGGTTTGTGGAGTATTTGGGACAGTGGACTGGATGCAAGGGATGTTGCATTGTGGAGGGTTACGTAGTGGTCCATAAATGATTCGGCGGCCTCGTGCCTTTCGTCGTTGCTTCCGCCCTTTGTTGGACGCAGCGATGGGGCCGAAGAGGGGTTGATAACACATGCACTTGAAAAACTGTTTTGCTGCGCCAGTTCGGAATTCTACATTGTGCTTCGACGATAACGATGGGTTTCTGGTTCGCGCCGATCACGTACTTTGTTAAACGTCTTGTCGTCTCCGGATTTATTAGAATACCGTTGTATGCACGGAAGTCAAGAGGACGAGCGTGAGGAGCTCTTTGTAAACTGGTGATGCACACGCAAATCCATTTCGGGGATAATACTTTTGGTCACTTAATAATTCGTAGCGATCGAGCTTGTCTTCATGAAAAACCTACTAGGTTGAGTGCTGAGACCATCGAGATGGGCCCTTTTGAAATTGCTAGTCGGCTGTTTTTATCCATGTTCTTGGACTTGACAACAAAGGAAGCAGAAAACCAGGGCTAGCTGATGAACTTGTCCAGCGGGAGTCAAGATATCCACAGCGTCTGTTTGATGACTCGCTAACAATCGTGAGATCTGACGAAGGTTTTTGTCCTGGACGGCTTCTCATAAGTATTTTGAGCCTTGGTTTTCTGTTGCATCCGCGGCTAAGTCCAACTCGCTTCCGGGGTGTTACACTCACTCATAAGTGGACAAGGAGTGCTGTTGGAGTATCTAGGTGAGATAAAAGAGCGTCATCGTTTGATCAAGAATCCGGAGATGAGCGGTTGATAACTGTCATTAACGGCATATGTTAGCCACGAAGGTTAAATTGCGCCCAGGGCGCATCACACGAAAAGGAACGTCGTTGTTGCCCGTAGCGGGTAGAGCAAGGTTTAGGTAAAAGTAAGCCATGGCACATCCATGCGCTCGTTTGGGAGATAGCACAGGAAACTGGCATTTGGCAAGGTGCGTTTTAGTAAGAACAGCTACGTTTGTACGTCTGCCGTATATCGACCGCTTTTTCTAAGTTTTTTCATCTGACAGAGGCAGTTGTAGACACATTTTTAAGTCTCATCGTGGAGAGACCCCTGAGTGGAACAGAATTTGACGGAAGAGGATTGGGTAGTTTTCCGTTTGAGTTTGGCCAGTCAGAGGGACAGTTGGCTCATGGTGGGCTTTGTTTGGCCACTTTATGTTATCTCCGTACTTGAAAATTTTTCAGAGCTTAGTTGTTCAACGCCTGTCTTCGCTAGACAAGGACATCTGCATTAGTACGAGGTGAGTGATAGCGTGAGTACGGGCACTTTGCAAGTTCTACCAAAACGACTCACTCGCTTTCTCACAGCTCCACGGTCAGTCGGTTTAGTCTTTCTTTAGTATACTTCCTTTCGAAGACTGGAATCTCTCCATGGGTGTCCTGCCATCTGATTATCGCTTTTCCTGTCAAAAATCCTGGTCACATTAAAGGAATGGCCGTGCGTTCGCAGTGCTCCGTTCTGGTTGTGCGTGCACTGCGTTCAACCGAGTAGCGATGTTTCATGAATGCGGGCCCAACAGTTTTTCCAGTAATTTCACTCGTGACGTTTTTGTTTTACGAGCAACCTACTCTCGATCTGGGGCTTCCAACAAGTGGTTGACTGCATAAGAAAGGATAGTGTGTCCAGTGTCTGTGTATTTACACAGCGATCTGGCGAAGGTACTTTTGAGAGTCAGACCTTTTGTAGGCAGTAGCAGTCTGAACTTACGTGATATCGTCTTCCAATTTGCTCGATGGTCCGATAGCTGGTAGTGCATTTTGGCTCGCATTCATGCTGTGTTTGACGATAGGATCCATGTTTATCAAGAGCACTATGTAAGTTTATAGACTGATTAGAAAAGATGAGGTTTCTTGTGTTATGTCCATGTTGAAATCACACTCTCTCTGTTCTCATTTCTTTTCAATGTTGATCACCAACTGGAGGTTTTGACCATTTGTGCGCTTTTTTGACGATCCTCGTTTGTCGGGTGCACAGCTGCTGGTTTGAATTGAGGTTGCCGCCACTACCACTCAGGTTTGGACGGCCTATGTCGATTTCGTCTGCATCACTCCCACATGACAGCGAACACCATGTGATATGAAATTGTAAAAATGTAGGTACATCAAAAGCAAGTAAATTTGCGTTTCAGTTCGAGGAATTCTTGTTAAGGATCAGTCGACATTTGTTCTCAAGTACTGCTGAGTCAGCAGCATCCTACTTCTGTCGCATCTGTGGTGCTACCTCGGAATAGACCGCTTCGCAAGGAGTTTGCATGACATTAGAGCTCATTGCCCATTTGGATCACCCCATTGTTGTGATCCGGGCGATCCAACTGCTGATGCTGTTTGGTAGACGTTTCGCATGCCGTCGTCGTTCAATTTCCACGAGTTCGTTCAGACGGAATATTGCTTCGTCAGTAACTACTGTTGAATATATATCACATTCTAATAAATACCACATGCGAAATGGCTCTGCATCTGACAACTGAAGCTCTCCTGTATTCGGGCCTCGCGATATGGTCTTTTGAGCACCTGTGAACAATGGACTTCGAAAAAACGCTGCACTCATGAGCGAGCCGGTGGACGCTGACTTGGGGACTGCCTTTTACAAGTCACAAAACATCATTGGCAGAACGGTCAGCTGTGGTGTACGCGGTCGGTCGCTTCTTTGCAAGTCATGTACACTGGCCGTTGCGACAGCCTTTTTCATCAGCCTTCCAACTGGCTTACAGGCCACCGAACATCAAGTTGTATGCTTTGTAGTAAGCTCCCTAATGGTTTGCTTCATATTTTGCCACAGGCCGCATAATTAAAAACCGGTTCAATACGCTGTTCAGTTGTCAGATTACTGGCACGTCATTCACCTACTTGCGTTCCAGTAGCATAATCTGGTTTCCAGCATGGTAAACTCGTCCAGACAAGGATGTGCACGGCTGCTGTCCAGCAAACTGAACTAAACTGAGAACTGTGATTCAACGTAATTTTACATAGGAGGAATCAGACAGACAGACACATCGAACAAACTAGTTATCCAAGGGCCCACTGGTTCAGACTACAAAGTACCTCATTCTGGACAAAGTTTTTGAACAAGCCGTCCACATCGAGCTCGTTGACGCAACAAGTCGCCTCCAATACTGGTAACATGGTCAAGTAAGACGGTGATATGATGTGAAACAACACGGCTTTATTATAAAGCCATAGGACAGAAATATCAAGTGATGCTTATCATTTCGGCAGCACGCTTATAAAACGTCACGTCAGAGACCGCAAATGATGCGGTAAACCTGCAAAATTGTAAGATTTGTCTCAGAATCTGTGGAAGAATTATTGGTTTTCCGTCAGTCTAGTGATTTGTAATTCTGTTTTGTTCCTGAATGCAATTTTTTCGTATTATCCGTTTTCATCCGGTGAAAAAATTGTCGTGATAGCACAATCCGTTAGGAAGCTGTCGCATTTTTATTCCCCTCATTTGCATTCACTGATCCATGTTGGTTCTCAGTCCACTGATGGAACTGGCGCGCTGAAACCTGTTATCAACCGGGTGTTATTTATCGTGGGTCGCCGTGACCAAAACCTTTGGACGATGGGGCCAAACCAATTGACTAGAAATGTGCATCTAATCCCATGGCAGCTAGTCTGACTGTGGTTACAGCGGTGTGTTGGGACCACTCGCTAACCCGACTTGGTCAGTGAGCCTGTTCGTTGGATTGACCCTTTAATTCGGACTCCTGTGCGAGCAGAGACAATGCAAATATTCAGACGTCACACGCCCGAGCCGTAACTGCTCTGTGGTTTAGACCGCGGATTTTATTGTCAGCTCCATACTTCTTGGACGTGCTGTTTATCTGTTGTGATATAATCCCCTTATTTCTCTTGAATTTCCTAATTTCACCCCAATGTTATTCAATGTTCTGCCGGGGCAAATCCAGTGTTTCGGACGATATATTTCTGGTGAGGATCATGCAGTCATTTTCTGGATCGGTTGGCGTTAAAAAAGACTACCTTCAACGAACTCTTCGTCACTTGTTTCGTTTACACTTCGCAATGATCCACTTACACACGAGTAATATGCTATTATAATCACCTATTATGCACTGGCATACGTCTGTTTCCCTTGCGTACGCACACCGGCCGGTCAAGACTAAACGATTAAGCCACTGTGAAACGTGTACTTTGTCGTGTGACTATCTGCGAGTGTACGTCAACATTCATGGATTACTCCTCGTTTGGTGATGAGAATACTGACTGAATGTTGAGAATATACGGATATTTACTGGTTATCTCAGAATCCTTCTTTTTGGTCTTAGCTGTCACACACAAATCGACTCCCTGCTAGTGGAATTAGTGACCATTCATGTTCACTGGTATCTAAACATGGGTTGATTGATGACACTTATTTCATGTGTGACGTGTTGCGTGATGACGACATGCTTTGTGCAGAAGTAGGGACCGTGACCTTGCAGCGACAAGTCGTACAGCGAAGTATCAAAAGCTTTCGTGGCATGTAAATGAGACCAATAGCATTCGCATAGATAGGAATGAGATTTAATATTCAATGCTTGGAATAAAATAAATCAACACTTAAGATTGGTGGCTTGTTCGTATCGTTGTGGGCGTTTGTGAAGCTGCGATACATTACATCGAATACTTTGATGTAGTGGTGAATGTTTATGATATGTCCACCTAAGTTTTGATCGTGCGGATCTTAAGTTTTGTCCTGCTTTCTATACGTAATTCTATCGCCAAGGTCATGCTCATAATATTCTCATCAAAACTCAAACAAAGGCGATTAACGTATCCTGTTTGAACTGTTAACTAAAGAAATAGACCCATCGAAATCTAGAGGTTTATAGCGGGGCTGAACGCACCTGTGTTACATGCAGATAAAATCGAAAGGAGATATGTGATTGGAACGACGCCGACAACACAGCAGCACGCCCTGTCACACAAATCAAATTCAATCCGTGCGCGCTTGCTGGTTTCGACCGCACGTTACACTCAGTTGTTCAGTGCGTAAGTGAACCTGAATAAATCATGAATAACCTTCGTGCCCACCATTAAAAACCTCCTGACTGTCCAGTTGCGATGGTTAAGGAACTAGGCTGCATCGATCCAATTAACATCGGATGGATGTCGATGCTGTACACTCATCTAACCTTCGAATCCAGGTGACATCAGACAATAGCCAATGAACAAGTGCTTACGAATGTGACTGACTGACCCGAGACACTACAGTGTTCGACCAACGTCTGAACCACAAACTATTTGCTACTCTTCACAGTCTGCCCGCTTGAAAGGTGTAGGGGGCGTCACTAATCAGCGGGGGTGCATTTTAAGATACGTTGCTTTTCAAGATGTTACATTTTAAGACCAAGAAATCAGCGACTTTGTAGAACTGGATGAGGAAATGGCAAAAGTGAGTATTTTTTGAAAAGTGCTGTATTAGACAGATTAGCGTACATGCGTTTCAAGATCTGACAAACTTTATCTTGGTGCATATGAGTCGTTCGGTATTAGGAACTAGGCTACTTATGCATTAGTAATATCTCCATGTCAAGTTGAATACATGGCTCTTGCTTACTTCAGTCAAGACACTTTTACACAACTTGCTATACTGTCTAAGTCTGACTCGACAATCTTTGTTGCTTGCATCGATGTAAGCGCCTTTTCCTTTTCTCCCACTTAAGTCTTCAACATTCTTGCTATCGACATCCGTAACTAAAGCTTCTGGGTTGATGTCAGTCTTCCCATCGCATTTGTATCTATCTTTCTGGCATCGCTTTTTGTGGCAATACGTATCCTCTAAGATTGTCATTCTCCAGTTTTCTGACATTCTCCAGTCTTCATAAACATTTTTGATTAATGAAGCTGATGATTCTGGAAATTCCAGCCTTTCTTGTAGTGATCTTGCGATGCGATCTTTTTACGCTGATGTAAAACGACTGATAGGGTCCTGGAGGGCTTCTTTGAAATATACTGATTCTTGGAGATACAGTCTGCCAAATGAACTGAATACATTCAAAAGAAGCCGCTCAGGCAAGGACGCTACCCTGTTACGGGCATATGTTGATTGACTGGAGGATCTGAAGGTGAGCTGTAGAAGGAGGTGTTGCCTTTTGTTCTCAGGTAGTAATGAGTAGGGTTTTTCGTGGGCTTCCAGTCTAGGATAGCTTCATAATAATACCTCTATCGATATAATTGAAAGTGTCTCTCTTATTAATGAAAATCACACAACATATCTCCACTCACAACGTTCCTCTTGCACCTGATACAAGGAATATTGGTCTTCTTCATAATACAAATCACTCGCTGCATAATCAGACGCTCACTTTTCGAATTCCTTCACGCGCATACTTTTCGCGTTACCTACTACAGGGTTAGCTCATTATCCTTTTCCTTTGGGTAGCAAACATTTCATCATAAAGCTATCTCCTTTACATTCTAGTCACATATACGGTTTCTTTTTTTAAATTACTTGCATTCCAGCTTGCTACTCCGGCTGTCTCTTCAGTTTCATTAACTCAGAACATTGTTTACTTTCCCTCTCTCTATATATAACAATAATTGTGATGATGACAGTAAATGACCTATAAAAATAACGGTCAGCTGATGTCTCTGGCTTCTGTTGAACCTTTGCTTTCCTGATTGGTTGCGATTCGAAGCAAACAATGCAACGTTTAGCCACATAATACTGGATATGAACCCTTATGTTTACTCTGAATAGATGGGGGCTGACAAGTGAATGCAAAATATCGGAAACAAGTTTGACAAATTCCTTCATAGCAATACCCAAAGGAGTAACCATTCGGCCGATATCGCACTTGCTGCGGTACACTTTGCTTTAGCAAAACACGGACCGTATGTTCTTTGCTCACTACTAAAATCGACTTGTCAAGGTTGTGATAAATCTGCTAGCGACCGTGGCCATTTAAATAGGGTTACATACGTAAATACCGGTAGACTGTCGAGCGTTGTACTTGGCAAGTAATTCATAACTCTTTTGGGTTGATGAGCAACAATAAATTAATCCAGTTGGTTTAAGATTATTAGAATATGAAAGTTCTTGATTGCGGTGTCGGTGTTGTTTTCTCGCGAACTTGATTGCAAGTAATGTTTGATCCACGTTTCAATCTCGCTACCTTTGGCAATGATGTTGTCATAATGTAGCGAAAAGGCGTCCAATAAAGCACAATCTTTATTGTTCAACCCGCTAGTTCTCACGCCACACGTGCGCTCGCTATTTTGAATCGCAATTCCAGTCCACAACACCCCCAGGTTTCCGCTCACACGTCGTGTGCACTTCTACCCGGTTTAGGTGTGTGATTTGCGCCTTCTATCCGGGGGTTTTCCGCCCGCTAGTCCTCGTCCGTTGATCCGATTTCTTTCAGCGATGGCTTGTCCGGTCTCTCGTGCTGCCCTCCTTCCAGCCACTGTGGGCTTTGACCGTACTCCACAGCCGTACCGAGATGTTCCTGAGAGTGTTGGAATAATCAGGCCTTCAGTTTTGTCATCCATTCTATTTCGGCCGCCACGTCTCGCCCGTTGGTCCGATCCGGTCGAGCGATGACTCAGCCGGTCGTCCACGCCGTCCTCCATCCGCTCACTCCCCGAGAGTTGGAATGCTCGCACCACCTGCCTGGCAGTCCACCACAATAAGCAGTTAACTTGAATGAGGCTGTCTTGAGGAGTATGGACTGCTGAATCCCTTCATATCGCCATTTGTACACAAACGTTAACACAGTCAATTACTCCCTAGTGAGGTTAGTTCGGTGTACAGCTGAGTATCTTGTGATTCGTTGAAAATCGTTTGTTTTCTTTCTAAATGCTTCAAGTGGTTACGAGCAGCCTTTACCATAATTCTGTTAATCTCGATGTTGGGCTTCAACATTGCTCCATTATAAAGCCAATCAGATCTCGGGTGTTCTCTCTTCCTCAGATTGGATTGCATAGCGGATGTGGTTGTCTCTCCTCAACAGTGGTTAAGGGACAGTCACCTATATTTTTATTGATGAAGTTTACGAAACATTTGTGCAGGTCAGAAAGCGACGATTAAGCTGTTGGTGTGTTTAATATCTTTCGATCTTGAATACTGGATACACTTGTGGTATAAACAGACTTTGTTGATAATTAACAGATGGCGATTGTCGGCGGTGTAAATCTAGTTCAAATTGTAGTTCTTCGAGTTCATGTCTTGGCTTGGAATGTTCTCATGACACCAGTTAAAAAATATGTACGTTTATATATTTGTCTCGAATGAGGTTAGAGTTTGAGCAACGATAACGCTTTCTATACGGTAGCGTATGAAAGGGAAATTGAACGTGTTGGTTATATCTACACAAATGATGAAAAGCAAATGCTTGTAAGAGGTCATGTGAATGGAGTGTTCACAGTGTTCTCAAGTTGGAAGATAATGTACAAATAAACTAAAATCAAGTATATCATGGTGGTCCGGTGGTGTATACAAGTTGTTTCACATCGATCATAATCGTCAATCAAACGTCATGGATAGTCCTGCGAGTTGATATGACATTGCGCGAATGTAAGCGAAACGGGTTTTAGTCCTGTGCTACAAGATAGTGCAGTTCATTTTGATTTTATGCAATTTCGTTTTGTTGGCGAAGGGTATTATGTAGCCGATCCGATTAACGAGTCGATGAGGTTACGTAACACAAGTAATCCAGTATTGCGTGGTTGTGCTGGTTGCGTAACTGCAATCTATGCTCTGTATGTGCGAGAGGCACTGACGAATACCATCGGTCCAATTTAGAGCAATTTTTGTTGACATACGCTGTGGATTCGATCAAAAAGCACTGTGGAATCACAAACAGCAGTGGGGATGTAGGGGTTCAACACTTTTGACAGTGGGAAAACTACAATAAACTATATGCGTTAGCTGTTTCCAACGAATTCACTGTTGATCCGACAAACGTTGTGTCCTGTTTAACGCATGACTCGATCCCAGTACACGGTGGTCATCATCTGAGAGGAGAACTAGAACGGTGCGCTGTGACTTCATTGATGTCGGCAGAATCGCCGGTGTATAGCAGAAATGTTTGTTCACTTTTTACTCCCATTTTCCTCATAACAATATCTGCAACATACTGTAAGTGAGAATAAATGTGATGCTTTGATACAAGCCGCACTCGCCATTTTTATTCAAACCGTGTGCACAGTCTTCTTAACTACTGCATTTTTATGGTGTATTGCGTTTCATCTGCATCAAGCTCGTCTCTTGGTTTGCTTTGCGGAGCCACGCCAAATTTCGTAAACAGTCTGGCGACCAAGGTAAAGTGTTTTCTTGTGAAGGAGCATGTACAAAGTCAAATCGTTGCATAAAGAGGGATTTCTTACCATGTTGTCCACGATGCCGTACAACGTTCAGCAAGCTTTGTAAGTTAGGATATTTGTATCCAACCTCCCAGCCACAGTAAACAGTGATCAGTTCGCTAAGGCTGCAACTAAGTGTGTGCTGCTCAATTTATAATGACCGAATTGCTCAAACTTTTATTAATGATGTAAGCCACGTTCAATTAGTTCAATGAAGATAGCAGCTTCAACTTAACCGAGAAGTGCTGATCACCGAGTTATCTATTGGACTGAACAGAACTATTTGATCTATTCTCCTTTCGAAGTGATCGGAAAAGTTGAATACCATTTATGCAAGACTCTGATTGAACGTTTGGATATGAATATTCAGCCACGCTTAACGTGAGTCTACTGGCATTGTGTTTAACATTGGGAACCCAAAAGCACGAGGACCGGAGTACGAATTCCGCTGTGGAAGATGACATATTAGTCAAGTATCTTCTCTCGAACTAGGTTAGCTGAGGGACTTATCTGAACGCTTAGGCTTCGATAGTGTTGCCTGCATCCAATTTGAAATAAACAAATCCCCAAACCTCCATTTTTGATAAGTCCACTACCGAATGAATTTACCGAGTCTAGTGTTTGCGCTATGTACAACAGCACTGACGTTGAAATTTAATTATACTCACACGAATATACTGGTAATTTTGGAAGAAGAGAGAAAAGATGAGTTATCTTTCCATGTTATAATAATACACCACAAAATGGACGGACCCATCCAAAGGTCCACTCATAGGATAAACAGGTGGGTGAGACAATGCACCCACTCCCTGAAATTCGTCCGATAAGAGCAGAAACGAAACTTGCTGTACAGTATAGTTGATAAAGCATGGCTGATAAGCACACCAGATACTATAGACAACGAATTACAGCAAGCCCGAGATATATTGAGTCAGACGGAATATCGAGAGTGATTTATGAACAAGAATAAGAAATCTAAGGATATTTAACCCGTAGTGTAAAGGTCAGTTATCATCAGTTTAAAGTTTGAAGGCGATACAACCAGGAAACTGATCAATCCTAAGTTGACAAATGCATTGGCATAAAAACATGCCATGCTCTACGGACGGTCATTTCGTTGAAGAGTCGGCCAGTATGAGTGTCACATCTTACGGATAGTTTGTTAAGGATTTTTCGTCATTCTGTATTTATTGTCTGACCTGCCGATGTTGATTTGCTGACTTCATCGACAACTTAAAGTCGTCCTGAAGGTATATGAATGCAGAAAATCCGCTCATTTTTCTCCTGGGGATTCATTCAGCTTTCAGGTAGAACAGTGGTCATTCTTTGGATGAGGTTATGTTTAGTACAGCTGTACTATTGTCAGAGTAACTCACTTCTACATTTGAAACAACCAACTACGGGTCTTAGGAAGGATATGAGCAACGCCGAACCTCGTGATACTCGATACCACCTTCGACAGTCGTTTCTTCCTTCAGACGGGATGTCTTGCACACAGTTTCTTTCCCAACGACGCCACCAACCATGCTTCCTAACACTCAACACGATGGCTTAGGTGTGGTGATACAGTGCGACCTTAAATACTTCACTATAGGGAGGTGTGATTGCGCAAATACCTGTCTCTCTGGGTTGCACGGAACCCTCACGAGTTGAAGTTGATTCACCTCAGCCGCATCAGACAGGTCAACTTAACTGAAAACAACTCATGGACACTCCAGGAGAGGGTCGAATGTCAGAATCATCCAGAGGTTACGACGGACTCAGGAAGGTGCGTACGTACTTTCCTACTGACATACCTAGATACGTCGACTTCCTGTGTGACCAAAATACTGGTGGCTGTCAGTGCAAGAGTCCATAGTCATCTATCGATCCTTAAGGACCATAGGATTAGTTACACCCAATTTATCACACATTCAGTTGACCCTACTCGTTAACAAACCAAAGTAAGCACGCATTCCGCTACCAGCGCCCAAGGTCAAACAGACCGACATCTACGAGCATTACAGAATCAGACAATTCCTCTGAAAGTCGCACACATGACCTCCGCCGAGCAATTCCTACTCGACCGAGTCCTTTTCTCTCAACATCATGGCTGCCGATGGATTCACACATGTATGCGCCACCAAGTGATCCTCATGCGCATCAACTGACAAACATGGGATTACGCACAACTTAAGTGACCAAACTAGCAGGTGAGTTAAATAACAACTTCCACCATCACTCATCGGAAGGCGGACGCTTCAGTGAAGCAACAGGTGGCAGGATTTCGGTTACGCCACAGCTATACATCGTTTTGACGCAGTCTTTCTAGTTCAACACACACACCCTGTTAATCTGGATTGTTGCCGTCATTACCACGTATAATATTTTACACTGTAGGTGAATCCCCTATGGATGTTGCCTACCTTCGTTCCTTACTACTGTTGTGACCGCAAAAGGCGCTTGGCTTGAGAATTCGTTTATTACGCGAACTCCCGCACAGGTCATGTTAAAAATGGGACCACAAACGAGTACACTCATTTGCACGGTATACGTGCATCCACATACATTGGGTGACAGTACGTTGCCATTCCCCATGGTGGAACTTCTCACATAACGCGTACACACTATTCCGATAGTCTCTGCTTGTCCGTAATCTTCCTGGTGCTGGGAGCTTGCCCTTTTGTTTCTTAATGTCGCTTGTGAGTGGTATGCTATTCACAAGTAGTATACTACTCATAACGAAAATGCCTATTATAAGGCACTATTTTGTACACTACTTCAATTATATGTGAGTACCGGGTGACTGGGGTTAAGACGGCCTAGTAATGATTGACTCCGGAAGGTGTAGAGCCTGTATGAATTTCTTTTGGTTTATAACTGAAGGTTGTAGTGTCTGATTGCGATCGACTGTGCCGTAGTTGACAGTTCCGTCTCGATAGCCCAGGAATGGACGACGGACACTTTGTAAGTACTTTAACAACTCCGTCCACATTAATTGGTTGACCCGTGCCGGTTCAAAACGATCCGTTAGCGCTCGAGATGGAGTTTTTCACACCATTACCAAATCATTTCGGAAGATGCTCACGGATCCTGTCTGACAGTCACTGAGTGGTTTTCCCTAATATAAGCAGTCGGACAACGGAAGGTGAGACATTAAGTACAGAATGATGAAAAATCCCTGACAAACTGTCAGTAAGATGTGACACTCATGCCTGCCGACTAGTAAACGAAATGATCATCCGCGTAGCGTGGTATGTTTCCTGCAGCGCATTTTTCAAACCTTCAGAAGACTGTGTATCAATGATGTCTTTAATCACGTGCAATATATCATAACACTATAGAAAAGTGCTTCGGAAGCTGTAGTTTTAACTGACTTGGCTCCATTTCGGCCGTAAGTACGTCTGCGATCAACGGACCAATTAAAGACTTTACAGCTATACCATCTTTCTATTTGTATATATCACTGTCAATCTGATAATGAAAACCGTTTGTGGAAAATAACATTTTTTTTTTTCAATTTTTCCACCGAAATTCCAAGGTTTATTTGATTTTGTTCCTTGTAGTTACAAGTATTCTCCTGTTTCTTCACGTGGGACGTTTGTGAATAATGACGTGGCATCTAGGAAACCACCTGTCTCTTAATGTACGGTAAATCGGAAAAATTCGCAAACTCAAAGTGTCTTTCGGATTAACTACATTTGTTCTTGCTCTGTTTGGTTCTAGCATTCACCTAGCCATCGGGATAGATTGTGTTGTAAATCCTCGAAAGAATATGCTGGTTCGTCCACGATATACTAATGGGCTTGACAGAAATCAGATTCTCGTCCTCGTGATAATTAGCACGAGTAATTGTAGACATACCGTTCGGGATTGTTGAGAAATACGATCAGTGGGTTGATCAGATATAATCCATTGGGTAATCTAGTGCTTTGTAGCGTTTGTAAAGCAACATTTTCATTCTAGTTTTTCGCACATTATACATTTCACACGTACATATGTAAGTTTGGTGTTTAAAACATGTAAATCAAAAAATACACTTTTCCCAGGAATCGTGAATCGTCCATTCGTTCTCCGCTGCGTGTCCTCTTTGCGCTGATTTTTGGGGAGTCAAAAGGTAACGGAATCTTTCATCTATTTCGAAATATTTCCCTATTTTTATCTGCATCGACGATCAACTCCATTATGGACTGGAAATTCCTTCAGAGCGACAAGACAGATCTAATCCGTTGAAAATATCTTCATTCCGGATGATGGAACCCTAAACATATGCACCTCCACGAACTACTGTGAGTCAGTTCCTTTTATTCCCATCATCCTCGTGTTCATTCCTTAGCTGTATATAGGGTTCAGATCTACTAAACTGTCCTTTCCGCTTGCTTCTGCATCTCCTTGCCCACACAGCCCTCGAAAAGCGTCCTTTTTTCATTTGGAAGGATCTCGACAACCTGCGCATGTTGGGGCTGATTTCGTACTAGCCCATCGAGTTTAGCAGCCCATATATCTTGTTTGGTCCTAGCATGATATTGAATGTATTTGGTAGTAGATTGTATATTCCTGCCCTTCCCTACACTCCAGCAGAACTGAAGAAATCCTCTCTTATCAATAGTTTTGGGAAGGTTGCGTTTTCGATACTGGTGCTAAACGTTATGTATTCGTTGCGTTTCTTCACCAAAGTTGTTGGGCTTTTGAATTGCTTAAGTCATGTCAACTTTACAAACAGCTGTTTTCAGTAAGTCTCCATTATCCCGATCAGCACGCTGCCACATGCCGGTCACGTATTAAATCTAAATACAACACACGCAGAAGCCAACTATACCTATCAATCCTCAACTGTATACCATTCGTTCGTAATAATTAGTGGTTGTTAAGATTTAGTCATCTATGTACGGCTCCACTGCCTTAATTCACACTGCATACGCTGGTCTGAAACGGGCACAGCTAAATTGTATACCGATGCGAGCACACAAAAATTAGTCGATGAACAACTGGGTGATCGTCGTCCTTCCCTAATCCAGCGTCAAATACGAATTTTGTTGAGTGAAAAACCCATTGCAACAGGCTTACTGAAGCAACTGTCCGTTCAGTGTCTACCAAATCCTGCTCAAGTAACGTATTTGCTTGTTTCCGATCAGAGTTTGGTCGACCTAGCTTCGTCATCGGAAAAGGTCATCAAAGCCATGCTAAGCAGCAACACCGTAGGACTCGTGCTTTAACGTCCATTTCCACTCATACATCACCGTTTATGTTCTTGCTTTGTGGACGTCAACAACGTACTCAGGAAACCCGACTTCAGTTGAATGACTTGATAATGCACTTGGCTCAGTCGCGCATACAAACGGCTGCTCAATGTCTTTCGCGTGCTTGATAGCTGAATGGGTCCTCGTTTGAAATTCTCACACCTGATGGAATATACTTCTGTCATCAGCAATTGGGTGCTGATGCAAGGCGTCGTACCATTCCACGTGCTTCTTCTCTGACGACCAACTATTTAAAAAGCGACAGTGCCAACTGATTTCTGCAAGAGACTCAGCTGGTTTGTAGGACTCAAGCTGCAGGTTTATCACATTTGATATTGAAAGTGTCCACAAATTCCTTACGAATACAGCAGCTGAAGTCAGTGATTTTGTAGCGACTATAATAAATGATATTTTTGATAGTCGCATTCACTTGTAAACTTTTGATGATTTTGGCTATTTTTACCCTCTTTTGTTTTGGTCAAGCTATCGCTTTTGTAATATCCGTCCCCGGGCTTCAGTTATAACTCGCTCCGTGCCTTGCTAGCTTGACGTGCTTTTTCTATACACATTATTTTCCAGGGTCGATACAAATACACGAGAGTTAACGCACTGAGTCCTTGTTTTTCATTGTTGATTGGCTTTCGATAGTGAGCACAGACTGGGTATTAACCTGTTTGACCAGTCCCAAACATTTGTTGACCTGAAGAAAATTTTGAACGCGTCGCTACACTTTGCCGTTTTCCGTGAGTTCGTTCCGTATCACTATTTTGCCTTTCGTTTTCGAAACAGTTATTTTTTCTGTTCGTATATGCCGTTGGTTACATTAATTTTATATAATTGGTTTAATCATTTGTTACTATGTAAGTTTTAATTGTTATGCCCATGTCTGACAACAATTCTAAGCCTCTCGGGTACCCCATGTTGGCCGTGTCGCTGGTAGTCCCGTCGTTCTTAGAAATGGACCCCATCCTATGGTTCATACACCTAGAGGCGGAATTTTGCATTAACCGAGTTGCTTCCGACCAGGCCAAATTCAGTCAGTTAGTGTCTCGTTTGCCACAGATCACAACAATTCCGAGAAGTGTTAGTGAACCAGCCTACAGACAGTCGCTATAAATCTCCCAAAGAAGCGGTAATTAAGCAAGTCACTCCATCGGAAAAGACTCGTTTGCAGCAGCATTCAGCTAGCTAAAGTTGGGCGACAAAAGCCCTACGACCCTACTTCAGGAAATGCAACAACTTTTAGGCACGTCGCTTATGGACGAATCTCTGCTCCGCGAACTGTGGATACAAAGACTACCGGAGACAGCGCAGGCAGTCTCGTCTATCGCGAGATCACAGCCGCTAGCGGGGGCAGCGGACATAGCTTATCAGGTAGTAAAGCGTCTTCAGCCACTTCTTAACCAGGTTAGCACACTAATACAGGCGTTATGTTCGTTGAGAAGTATTCCGCCACATAATGAGGGTGGCCTCTCCACGTAAACATCAAACAGAGAAGCATTGTGGACCGAAGTCGCAGCTTTGCGTCGCGATTCTAGCAGAATCCCTTTAGATCGTACTGCACGCCGTCGACCTAGCAGATCCCCCAGGCGCACAACGACGCAACAGACAGACGGTTACTGTTGGTGTCACCAACGTTTTGGCACTCGATCCACGAGGTGCATTAAACCATGCATTTCCCAGTCGACCAAATAGGGGAACTTGAACGCCGGCCCGTAATGGCGACTAACGTCGTCGGCGTCGCGCCTTGTCGTTTCATTTTCGTGAAGGATGTAGACACTGGAAACACGTTCTTGGTTGATACCAGGGCGCAGGTTAGTGTGTTTCTGTCTACAAAAGACGAGGTGCCGAATTCCTGCGGCCCGCACTCCGTGCTGCTATTGGAACGCCTATAAATACTTATGGGCAGCGGTCCTTAACTCTTAATTTGAGCATCCGGCGGACATTCCGCTGGGTGTTTACAATTGTCGTGGTACCTATCGCCATAACTGGCATCGATTTTCTTCGGCATTTCGACCTTCTGGTCAATACGAGACACTGTCTGTTAATCGATCCAAGCACTAGGCTATGCATACCCGGCAAGTACGAAACAGTTGCGGCCATAACACCCACTTATGCCCAACCCGCAACCCCTAAGCAATTTGTGGATCTCTTTACTGAGTTCTCACAGCTCGTTTGCACATTGAACGATATCCCAGCAGTGACCTCTAGTGCCACACACCACATTCGTACTAAGGGACCCTTGTCTCGGCACGACCTTACCGGTTGGCCCCTGACAAACTAAAATTCATCAGGGCAGAGTTCGAGCGCATGCTCGAACTTGGGATAATACGCCCTTTCGAGATTCCATGGGCCTCATCGCTGCATATGGTCCCTAAGAAGTCAGGTGAATGGCGCCCATGTGTTGATTACCGCGGGTTCAACGGAGCAACTGTTCCTGACAAATACCCAATCCCGCACATGCAGGACTTAATTACTTGCTTATATGGAAAAGCCATATTCAACAAGATAAACTTAGTACGAGCTTATCACCAAATTCCGGTAGCCAAAGAAGATATACCCAAAACCGCAATAATAACCTCTTTTGACCCTTTCGGATTTCTTCGAACGCCATTTGGTTTGAGCAACGCAGTTTAAGCTTTTAAGCGTTTCACTCACGAAGTGACACGCGATTTGGACTTTGCCTACACCCATTCTGGATGATATTTTGGTTTCTGGTTCTTCACAAGTGGAACAAGTAACTGTTGTATGTGTGTATATCCATTATATTCACCTCGTATCTGATTGGCTACTCACACACTCGCGTGACACATCGCGACTATGGTTGGTTTAACTCTAACTCGTTCACTGGTTTAGTGTCACTTGTTACGTCTGTGGCTCAGATTGCATACATGCTGTTTACGCTCGTTACGATTGCCTTGCGTTCTGATTTACGATACAACACTAACGCATCTCCGCACCCTACCGCAATGTTTAACTCAACATGGCGTCACAACTAATTCCACCAAGTGCGAAATATGTGAGGTCACAATAGAGTTTCTGAGCCACAAGTTCTCAGAAAATGGGATCGCCGCCCTCAGGGATAAGGTGAAAGCCATCTGTGGATACCCCGAGCCAAAGTTTTAGTGGTCTGGTCAACTACTACCGACGTTTCATACCTCGCTCTGCGCATTTAATGCAGCCAATGACCCATCTCCTCCGTGGAAATGAGTGCAGATTATAGTTCACAGAAGCTGCACGCACTGTGTTCACTGCGCTCAAGGATGCGGTCGCCCACTTAGCTCTCCTTGCTCATCCTGATCCTAACGCGTCGCTGTCAGTTGTAACCGACGCTTCTGACACAGCTTTTATCACAGCAATTCGTTGGTAAGTGATGGCATCCTTTAGCTTTCTTCTGTAAACGTTTACAACCCGCGGAATCTCGTTACAGCACGTCTGGTAGAGAGTTACTGGCAATCTACTTAGGCATCCGTCGTTTCCGGCATTCGGTAGAAGGCAGGAGTTTTACGGCTTACATTGATCACAAACCGTTAATCTATTTTTTGATCGCTTCATTTGACAGGCATTCCTCAAGGGAAGTTAAGCACCTGGACTACATATCTCAGTTGACGACTGATATACGACATGTCTCAGGTAGCAGAAACACTGTCACGGGCGCTTTTTCACGCGTCCATAACCTCAGTGCATCTGCTGACAATGGCATTGATTTGGCAGCCATGGCTGCCGCGCAAGCTATTGACCCTGAAATCGAGCATCGCCAAAAGAGCTCCCTCAAAATCCAACCCGTATCTCTGACATCGTCAGAAGGAACAATCCTCTGCGACCCTTCCCAGGGCACACCTCCTCTTGTAGTGTCAGCAAAAAGCGTTCCGTCCCAGGAACCCCCTGCAACCCCAACCCCTGCTCCCTCTACCTTTAGGCATAATCTTCTTGATAGGGAGCTTCGCAAGCTCGTACGTTTTACAGAGTACGTTGACGTTTTTTATTTTTGGAAATGACGTTTGATTTATTACAACACACACACATTCGTACGAAAAACAAAAGTAAGTGAAAAACTAAAATCATCAAACGTGTACCATTGAATGCTACTAACGATTGAATGAATTTGGCATTAAAAATCCTTCCAAATGTCAGTTGGGAGCCCCATCAATAGACATCTTCGGACACCATATCAGCCCAGGTGTAGTGCGTCCACTTGCAGTCAATGTGAACGCCATCAGAGATTTTCCTCAACTCATTTCGGTATGTCAGCTTAATTATTTTCTTAGCATGGTTAACTACTAACGCCGTTTCCTACCTAACCTTTCAGACACATTGAAACCAATCACCAGTCTGTTGAATCACAGACAAAGTGAACTGTTAGAACTAGTTGAGACATCGATCCATTCATTTAACTCAATAAAGCAGATGCTTGCACAGGCAAAATCCACTCATCACTTGAACGCCTCCTATTTTATCGGTATCATTACTGATGCATCAATTTTGGCTGTTGAAGCTGTACTTCAGCAACTGGTTGATAACAACTGACAACCTGTCTCGTTTTTCACCAAATCCAGAAAATTACAAAATTGAACACCACCCACACTCGATCGCAGACTTCGCATTCAGATAAGCCTTTCGCCTAGCCCACTTCGAGAGGAAGCACTAGACTCGAGTTTCGCCCTTATTAGAGCTCATCAGTAGTGCATATCCTTGTCCGGATCGGAGTTTGCACTCTGACCCTCGTGCTTGTGAGACTGGCGTGTTAACCACAACGCCAGCAACCTCACAATAGGCATGACCGAATAATCAAATCCAAACGCTCAACCACAACCTTGTATGAATAGTGTTCAGCTTGCCCGATCATTTCGAAAGGAGAATGAACAGAATCACTCTGTTCTATCCAATCGATAACCCCGTGATCAGGACTTCTCAGTTAGGTTGAAGTTACTGACTTCATTGAACCAACTGAGCATGGTTGGAATTAGTAGTGAAGGTTCGGCGTTGTGGTTAACACGCCAGTCTCACAAGCACGAGGGTCAGAGTGCAAACTCCGATCCGGACAAGGATATGCACTACTGATGAGCTCTAATAAGAGCGAAACTCGAGTCTAGTGCTTCCTCTCGAAGTGGGCTAGCCGAAAGGCTTATCTGAATGCGAAGTCTGCGATCGAGTGTGGGTGGTGTTCAATTTTGTAATAATCCAAATCCCCGAACCTTCACTACTAATTCAAACCATGCTCAGTTGGTTCAATGAAGTCAGTAACTTCAACCTAACTGAGAAGTCCTGATCACGGGGTTATCGATTGGATAGAACAGAGTGATTCTGTTCATTCTCCTTTCGAAATGATCGGGCAAGCTGAACACTATTCATACAAGGTTGTGGTTAAGCGTTTGGATTTGATTATTCGGTCATGCCTATTGTGAGGTTGCTGGCGTTGTGGTTAACACGCCAGTCTCACAAGCACGAGGGTCAGAGTGCAAACTCCGATCCGGACAAGGATATGCACTACTGATGAGCTCTAATAAGAGCGAAACTCGAGTCTAGTGCTTCCTCTCGAAGTGGGCTAGCCGAAAGGCTTATCTGAATGCGAAGTCTGCGATCGAGTGTGGGTGGTGTTCAATTTTGTAATAATCTAAATCCCCGAACCTTCACTACTAAATCCAGAAAACTTATTTCTGAACGTTCCGTTTGGTTCGGCATAAACGAGGTAACTGTCCGTTGGATTCGTTCCCGTCTGACTTACCAACACTCTAGGATCCATCGTCAATCCAGTTGGATCATTTGCACTCTATGATACACTTTCTGTTTATGTGTATGACGTTGCTGGACCTGCAGCGGTCCACCGCCATGTATCAAACGTGACGGCTCAGTTTCATCCATCTGTCCCACATCCGGACGACAAAGTCTGCAGTTTAGCAGTCACACACGCACGCATCCTACTTACCAACGCCCGGCATCTACGTGCCTCACGCGCCAGTGCGTGATTCGATAGGCCGTACACAATCTCCGCTGAGCGATTCACACCATCACTCATCTGACTGACAGCGAGCCCTCTTTTGTCAACACTGTGGCTATCACTGCTATATGATTGGGGGAATCCGTTTCAGCTCAACCAGGCACAGTGACCGAAACCGAAGGACGTCTGTGCATAGCCGTAACCACAAGTGGCTTGCATTGCACCATTTGAGGTTCCATTCGCGCACCACCTATCCAATGTAAACCCGAAGAAATCAGACCAGGAGGCATGTGAGTGGAGACCTTTGTGTCCAGCCGGCCATTGGTCGTTAGCCAGTTGGTAAGCTAGTGTAAGGGTGGAACTTTTATCTCTAGACTAGAAAATTACAGTGACTCCAGTGAAAAATCTAAACGTGTAGGAAACACTTAAAACACAAAGTAAGAAGTAGTTCACCGTAGGGGTACACATTATTGAACTCTAGACAGGAGGAAGAAGAGAAGTAGAAATTTACAGCTGGATCGCAAAACAAATATAGAATCGATCATACCATAAACCAACAAAGCTGAAGAAAGGAAAAGTTGGGTGATCACTATTGCCCATGTTTCTGGAAAGGAGAGAGAGCGATTCACCAAGCGACCGCGATCGTTGGTCGGTGCGAAAATGAGATGATTGATAAAACTTACTTGAACTCAATGTGCTTGTCGTCCCTTTGCCGATGTCGTACTGAATACGCTGACCTAATGATCCGGGACAGTCAACGCATTCGCGGACACATTCATCGCAACGTCATGTAGTCGTGTCACCATGACCTACGGTCCCTTTGGTTCCTTTGCGTACCACGTGGTTCAATTTACGGCCGCGCAGCTGTCGCTGATTGAACCTTCGGATCACACTCATCCAGGCCGTCCGGTTCAGTACTAAATCCTACCAAAACTTAAAGTTAACACTACAAGGCGAAAGACTTACACGAATAACACCTTGGTAATGCAGCTAATGACCATTAGGATTTCGCTTACCTATTTTCTACCCACCGTAAACCTGCTTCGGATTACACGGGCTCCTCATCCGACGGACACATTCTAGCCAACGAAGCTGATTGTGTACCAGCATGACCTCACTCCTGTCCATGTGCGCTCGACGAAGTGCAGTGAAGTTGAGTGATCATATTATACTACTCATACCGCGGCTATTCAGTAGCAGAGCATATATCTTAACAAAGTACAAGCCACAGGAAGACTGCAGGAAGGATCATCAAGGTGCA
>LUCH01017787.1:0-24562 GCA_013368495.1 Paragonimus heterotremus
CAGTCCAAACAGTAGATTGGTATTTATCATTGGTTCTTTCGCGTTTTCAAATAGTAACATCACGTGTCGTAACCTGACACTACCTGTCCGAACCCCAGCGGTCTGAATCCTCAGTACCTTCAACGCCGTCCCTAGGCCGCGACTACATTCCAGTTACCGGGCTCAACGGGCAATTCTTGTACGTTGTTTGCAATTGACGCCGCCGCACACGTGTATGCTATCGCGACTTCTTGTTCTCTTTCTATCAGCAATTTTGCCCGAGAGACGCTTCCATGACAACCTGTTACCACTGTAAAACAAGGAGAAAAACGTCTGTTACGGTAAAAGCAGGCAAAGCGTCCCACTACGTTACAAACAAGACAACAATTGCGGTATAGTTGTTCACGTGCCCGTCTGATTTCTCATTATCTTGGTTCCGAGTTCGTCTCCAACTGTTTCGCTGTTTCCGTCAGTTGTTCCACTTTCTTCTCGAGGTCCCTGACTTCTATCCGTCTGACTTCCGTCCGTACGCGTAAACGCTGCGCAATTCCGGCCACGCGTTCGATGTCCGTGATCCCATAAAACGGCCATCTGAACACTCTTTCGGACACCAGTGGCAAACTCTTGATAAACCGCCCTCTCACTAATCTTTATTCTTTGTTTTCTCGTCTGCCTCCGGTAGACCCAAGGTCAACGGCCGTAACAAATGTTGACAGCATACCAGGGAGTCTTGAATGTCGCCAAACCCGGCGCCATGAAAACGATCCATTTCCCTCTGCCGATCGTGTTCCTTGGTGAATTCCTGAATCAGTGCCACCCGTGTTTCTTAATACGAAGTTGCGGCCTCTGTTTGTTTACTCAAGGCATAGACAATCTTTGCCTGTCCGGTGAGCAGTGTTCCCAGTGCTATCAAAAGTTGTGCCACACCTTTTAGTTCGTTGCACGTTACAACGCCACGCGTACGCTGGCGTTTATAAGCCGAGATTCCAGTCCACAACACAGCGGTGGTTTCCATTCACACGTCGTGTGCACCTCTGCCCGGTTTGTGTATGTTGCCGACGACTTCTGTCATGGGTTTTATGCCTGCCATTTTTCGTCCATTGGTCCATTTTCGTTGAATGATAGCCCATCTGGTCGTCCGTGTTGTCCACAATCCACTTACTGTAGGCTTCTGGGCATAACTTACCGTCGCACTGAGGTATTCCACCGAATGTTAAAATACTCGCGCCTCTGATTTGGTCATCAGTCACCCTATGAGTAGTTCACCGCAATATATTTGCACCGGAAATTGTCTCAACGATTCGTTTTGAAGCAGTTAGTTTTCCACATGCCGGTTTTCATATATATATATATATATATATATATATATATATATATATATATATAAGATAGAAATGGACCACGGATGGCGGATAGCAAGTTTCAGAATCAGGATTATGGAACCTGTCAATACAGCAATTCAAACGCTTGGCTGAGTTTGTAGGCGCTTCTGATAAAACTATTCACCAAAGCGAGGCATAAGAATGTCTTGTGTTAAGAAACACTGTGTTGCGGGTTCTGGCCCTGATGTCTCTACTGCTCCTGGCTAAGTTCGAGTGACCTTGCAAACGTTCAGTTTATGTGTGACTTTATACGCCACACAGAAACGAACTTTTAATGGTGTGAACGTTAGAAACAAAAGATGGAACTACACGGTGGGTTCATCGATGAATTATTAATGAAAGAATGATCATGCAGCGGGGTTCCCACCAGGAATTATAACTGAGTTTTGTTACATTTACTTGGTTTATGATTTTTCTACTTATTACGATATTAAATAATTATCTTCAGTGCTGTCCCAAAACTTTGATACATTGAGAGGTTAATTTGTTAGCGTCCTTTAAGCCATTTGGCGTTAACCATTCGTTTCACTGATGTCGATCCGTTGTTCGCATCTGGCAATGAGATGTGGTCCTGTCACTTACGCATTACTGATCGACTCCGAGGTCATACAGAAGCAACAGTGACCAACCAGAAAAGCCTAACTGAATGTGAAAGCTGCGGTTGAACTCTGGTGGACCGTTTATAATGCTCTGGATAGAGCGACACTCAACTAACATAATGATAATCATGGTATTAAACCGTGACATTTCTAAACGAATTCGTTCACTTGGATCTTACAGTTACTCCACGAACACAGCCAACTCCATGCTGGCCACCATCGTGAACATTCAACCGAAAGACAGCGCTGGAGGTTCCGGGGAAACGCGCGAATCCGTGGTATATCGTATGGCTAATGAAATTCTGGAGAAAGTTCCAGCAGACTACAATCCTTTCGAGGTGAGTCAACCCTTTTAATAGACCTTTGTTTACATAAAAGTGGTATGTTTATCTCAAGTGTTTTGAGCGCAGTTTTATCAGTTAAAATCGAAGTGCAAGTTTAAGCATGAATCGTTTGCAGGTGCTGATTATAGAACTAGCAGTACAGGTGAATTTTTACATCAGATGGAGTTCCATAATCCTTAGTATACTATACCACCAATGCGCTTGCAACATTCCAATGGGGGTTATATGGATAGACAAATACATAACATTTTTACTATCTCTAATCAAAAACAGATTTTTCTATTAACAAGTTTGAATGAAGAAACGAGGAGGCTGAGTTTATGAGACCGTAGTGTCATTCCGTGTGCTTCCATCGACCGTAACACATAAGGCAACAGTCAAACACCCGAATAGTTAGGACGAAACTAGAAAATTAAGCCCTTTTTCCACATACTAGGTTGCCATTAGTTAAAGCCACTGCAAACGGAAAATCAGTCATCAGTTGTTGAATGCGCGTGACCAGATTACTAACGCTGCCTCCGATAAAGACGTGGGCATCCGAGCTGTTCATTTCTTTCAGCATGTTTTAAGAACTAATCAGTGTCTGAATCGTAGGAACAAGAAACCATGTTCACGAAGGTATGGATAACTTAATGTTCATCTCGATCAGATGTGATCTTGTGTGATTGCACGAACCGGATTTCTCGAGCACCAAGCATCTGATGGAACAGGTCATAGTCCATCACTTTGCAGCCAATCGAGCAGTTGGTTGTCCTTCGCGATAAAACAGTCTTGACTTTGACTATCTTTCTACCAGGTTTCAAAACCTGTTCGGTCTATCGACTTCTGAGCTTTCTAAATGCAGAATCATTGATCCCTCGTTCAACACGCACAAAGTAAACACCAAACTCAAAAACACTTTTATCGCAATCGAATATAAGACTACCTATACACTCAGAGATCAATGTGATAACTAATTTTGCTGTACTGGTGCCAAGTTTGGAACATCAAGCTGAAAGACGCTTAGAAGCAATGTATATCGAAAAATTTGTATGCACTCCTACCGCCCCTCCTGCTCAATTATATCGTTACTGATCCTTTCTATTCACAGATAACGATATTGTGCACTTTGGGAAACTGGTTTAGACCCATGACAAATAGGCATACATTTAGATTTCCAGTACGTGAATTCAAGCTATCATTTTAGACAATCAGTCTTAAAATTTTATTAGCCAAGCAGTCTTGTGAAGTGATCAACAGTTAGTTGAACAGAAGTGGGATTCAGTCGACATTCAGACATAGCTAAGGTGTGCAGGTGTGAAGAACTATCATCCGAAAACTTGAGAGTAATATTGAAAACATCGTGACACAAATGATTGCAGTCGCCTAATCGCAATTGATATTCATCCAACTCGTGACCCGTAACACAAAGTTAGTAAATTGAAACTTCGTTCTGGCTATCTTCACTAGTGAAAACATTGCCAATTTTGAGTCAGTGTTGTTATCGTCAGTGCAACTAGAACACCTGAGGTGGACTAAATCCATTATGACTATTTAGGTATCTACATGCGGAGGCAAGACTAATTCATATTCTCACTCTCTCAACAACAGCAGCAAAAACAACATAAGAAAGTTCCAAACAGAGTTGGATGATGCGTTGCACAAACCTTAATCCGTCGGGTTTTTCACTCACCATTCGACCGGCTGTATCACAGTTTGTGATCTCACACATGTGCCACTGCTGTTAACCAAAGATAAACGTCATTGACTCTAACACTGAAGTAATTCAACAAATGCATGTCCACGTACAACTGAAGGTAACAGTTTATCACTGTCTGATTACGGTGTTGTTCTTACTACTTGTAAAAGATGTCAAGATTCAGTTCCCAAAGCCGTCAGAAGTGCTTTAGCTTCATTCTTGTAAACACATACTCAAAACCAACACAGTTTATAAACGAAGAATGGCTTGTAAGCAATCGACAGTAAAGTGTGATTGTCATCTCAATTCTGACTCAGAGACTTCTTCGAAACGTACGATTCATGTACTAGAAAGTTGGGGGCATGTAATGCCGGAAAGAAATAGGAATGTAGATCTGTAAGTGCTCGACATCTGTCCTGTTCTACTGAATCCGTTGAGTCTAGGCAAAAGACAAAATAAAATACGGATGACTTAATGTCTCTAATTTAAACAATTGTTGCTCATGTGGCGAGTAGTGCGGTCAGGGCTCATTGAGTACTCGGATCTGATGAGTGGCACCAACCACAAAAGCGGCCATGTGCTTCCGACGAACACTGACAAATGAACTATCAGTTCGTTAGTAGAATGCTTATTAAGTAATGTGGTATGTTTGTGAAAAAAAGACGTGGAATCACGTCATTAAGTGCTAGCAGTTTTTTTAAGACTCACAATTGCAGACCGGTAGATTTACTGACTTAGAAAATACTTAACCGTAGCTGCATGGGCTTCGGGTGCATTTTTCCGGTAATGCATGCCGTTTCCTAATCGATGAAACAGAGCACACCTTAAAAGAAAACATTTTAGAAACATACTGTGAATCCACTACGCAAGACTGACTTAATATTAATCGATTTATTTATTAGGGCAATGTGCGGAAAGAGAGTAACGGACTATGAATATGTTTTTGCGAATTGGAGAGGGTCTATAGTGGTCTACTTCATTAAAACTGGAGTTTCAGATTTAGTACTCAAAGCGTCACATTTGCAAATTATCGAACCTGTTATTTTACCGGCTGTTTCGTTTTACTCAGGTGAAAGATCGGTTGATCAAAATGGACCATCTGAAGCCACTGCATATCTTCTTGAAACAAGAAGTGGATCGGATGCAACGAGTTATCACCACCGTGCGTAACACACTGACCGATCTCAAATTGGCCATTGACGGAACAATTATCATGTCTGAGAATCTACGTGATGCGTTAGACAACATTTTCGACGCTCGAATACCAAGCACTTGGAGAAAGGTTGGTAGTGACATTCTCGTTCAATAAAATAGGCTTTAATGGAGTTGGATGTGTATGGACTGATCCGGTAAAACGATAATGATGGGTGAAGACTCTGATCTGCTACGGTATCGAAGGATAGGTTTCAATGCGTCGAGATGAAGTACGACTCCAGTAGGCCGAAAACTATATCATACATTCTACACATAATAGACCAATAATAACAGCGACATCAGAACAATGAAATAGTAGCTTCGGACACCAACTGCCTGAAATGTTTATGTGAAGGTTACACAACAGAAAATAGCCCAGATACAGCAACGCGTAACACCAGTCAGCATAATATACTACCCGATGAGGGTGTCCTCACGAATGAACATGTTCAAATCAAGGAACGCGATTTTTAATATGTGGCTTGTTACTATGATATGGGCGGTTTCTCACACTCACTGGTTAATGTTTGATCGCTGTTCCGCTGGTATTCATAACAGACCGCACTGTTCACTCTGTACTTTTCATTGGGTTGTCATTTTAAGACTGAGGCATTCTATCCAGGCTGGGATAGGCTTCCAATGTGTTTCAAACACATAAACAATAGGTTGGATTAACAACGGAATAAAGATGTTTCACAGAACTTGAAATTTTCTGCCTAGCGATAAACAGAACGGTTAAGAGAAGAATAACTTTGCTGATTTTGTTAACTTCCCTCAAGTCAAATCAGAAGACAATTGTGAAAGTCATTTTTGTTCCACCCGACGTGTTATAAGAAAGAAAATACATAGATATATGTGCGGAGGCTGCAGGACAGGTACCCAAAACAGTTGTTAAGGTCACGAAGCAACCAATGAGCGCGTCAGATTAAAGGTCGGATAAGTAGAAAAGTAGGTAGGATCACTTCCAGACTGTTCTGGTAATTGTTGTCCATTCCCAATGGGCAAAATCGTTTCCCCTGTGAAGGTGTTATTTTTGTGAGACAGAAAAATAGGATTCCTCAACGCGATGTCGCTTGTCGTCGTTAACATGTTGGGTGGGATAGACATGATGAGAAAAGTGTCCAAGGTGGTGCTAAAAGTTCTTTATTTTTTTTTATCGGGGATGTGAGTTCGTTATATTCTTGCGTTGGAGTTGTCATTCGCTGAAATCAGATAGTTTTGCAGCATATTCTCAGAAACTTCACCATGTTTCTGAGGACTACCAGTCGGTTCCTGCTGTTTGTCCAAGTGACAATTCATAGTGCATGGATCTGCCGCTGCTCTGAAATCTATGTAGGTTTTGAATCGAACAACATTACATTATCACAATTGATCATAGCCACCTCATATGGAAAGTTCAATCAGGGACCCACTGGCCAATACTACTCTGGCCCACCGATGCCCAATGCAAACACGGCATTAAATAATCCACGACAGTCGGTATTGTTTATGATTTTATGCCACAAATGGAACAAGACAGGAAGACTTGGCAAACATTACCATTTCATTATTTATGATTGCAGTCCGAATGGACCCTGGAAAGGCATCAAATCAGTGCAGGTTGGAGTTATTGTGAACGATCTCGTTTCAATCAAATAATCGCAATAAGTGTCCATCATCTCATTCTGTACTGTTTCTTCCTCCTTTCTATTTTTTTCTCTACCTTCCATACATCCCATTGCAAGACATCCATCTCTTTACCATAGTTCGTGAAATTACTAACAAATGAACAACTTAGTAGCTTGAACTGTTCACTCAAAACATGCTTAGTACCTTGCTGGTTATCGTTGTAACTCGGCCGAATACGCTTCTGTAACCGTTCTGTAAAAACCCATTTGATTCAGCCCCCTCAAACAATCACATAAGTATACATTTGATACGGTGCTACATCACAAATGCCAAAAAATGAAGACCACATATAAAATCCCAGTAAACTGTGGTATATTTCAGCATCCAGAGAATAATAAAGTGAACGTCTGATGTCGCTAATCAGCAGCGTGTGACAACAGTGAGCAACGATCAAAAGATGATCAGACTTTCTGAAATGCACTTAATCACCCACATCATTCGTTATCATGGACCAACACCGAACAGTTACGAGCACAGGCTCTATTTTGCATCCTATGCTCGTAAATGCTGAACGCTGGTTCACCGGGACGAGCGAACGGAGTGATTAAAAGTAGTTCAAGGTGCCTTCCTAAAGATTAAACAGAATAGGTAGCAATCATTTGGAAAGACTAGAAACATAGGTGTAAACACCGAACATACCAGGAACGTTACACGACGGAAAATCTGCAGTGATAATGTCGATATAACCATACTCCGCAATCGCTCAGAATACTGAAAACGTCCTCAATGTGTTGATCATACAAATCTGCGTGGATACGGAATGTAAGATGCTTTCCAAAAGTAGAAAATGCCAATTTGAAGTCCATAGGGTTCTGTGATAACATTTGACGGTAACATAATGGAGGTGATTAATAACTGATTGCTTAACTAGGTGTACAACTATTGGCAGAGGTAGCAGTGTTAGTCAACTTGTGCTGCCAGTGCAGACGAAAGGTCTCGAATCTGTTCTACGAATGAACTGGCTCTGCTGATCACTGGACATTTCTAGTTGCGTTCCATAAATTGTGTTAGCTGCAGCATAACGCCTATTGCAATTCATCTTTTAGCGTATAGTGTCCTGTTTGTGTGTGATGGGTTGGGCTGGGAACGACAATCTATCACCTAGTGTGGCTTGATGTTAAAACTTATCTCAGTAAGCCGTCCCAAGACATGGTGGGAAGTATAACGAACACCTATGATTGGAGCATTTCCACTCCAACTTTCTTCACTGCAAGTAATTCGATCGACATTGCGGAGAGTTTCACATACTTGGGTAGCACTATCTCTTCAGCTTATAATATTGCTGATTAGATATCAGCGAGGATGGCTAAGGTACGAGTTGCCTTTGCCTAACTGCGTCATCTGTAGCGTCGAAAAGACGTCCGGTTGCCGCTGAAAGGAAGGGTATGCACTGTTTGTGTACGTTCCATTTTGTCCTGTGGTTCGGAAACGTGGCCTGTTCGCAAGGGAGATGCTAACAGACTTGCTGTGTTTGACCTTCGTTGTCCCCGCCAATTAGTGGACTGATTAGGTGGACAATGTTGCCATTCGCCGACGCGTACTCCGGAATACTCAGGATGCGCAATCAATTGGTCAACTAATCACGGTGCACAGCCCGTAATGATTGGGTCACGTACTCCGTATGTCAGCTGAGCGTTTGTCGTACAGGGTATTATATACTGATACCACCAACAGTTGGATGAAACCGCGTAGTAGTCAAGCAACAACGTGATCACGGAATATGAAGACCCTGACTGTTTCACTGAACAAAGTGGGTGGGTGTCGCCTGCCTGTTTGGGGTTCTCTTGACCACTCAAATCGTTGGTTAGGAACATTATCCGACATGGCAGTATGTCGCAGTCAATGACGTATCTGCATCCATACCATTTCTAGTGCTTCCGCTTTGTCTTCTTTTATTCATTTTTAACTATCTTAGTAACGTTTTCTCTCAGGATATTCCACGTCACTCTTGAAGCGAGCGCCGGTCCGAGCCACAGTACCTTTTGGTCAAGCTCATGGCTGTTACGGTGATGAATGAGGTTACAGATGAAGGTTACAGAGTCGTAGCCAGCTGGACTCATGTGGTGTTTGTGTTCAGTGGATTACTTTTATTCCTCACGACAACTGTTAACACTTCATGTCTTTTCCCCCTTCAGGTACGACTGTCAGATTTTTGTAACTGGTTAGTTGTTGAATTTGTACAGCATACAGAAATATGAATAGCCAGCATGCAACCAAGAGATTCGGTAACTCGAGGAATTATCCTAATTATTACACATCACTTTCATTGTACAGATTTCTTGGGAATCTGCCACTCTTGGGTTCTGGTTCACCGACCTGCTCGATCGCAATGCTCAGTTCAGTACCTGGCTGTTCGAAGGTCGGCCATTGAGTTATTGGATGACAGGATTCTTCAATCCACAAGTGAGTCATTATTTCAACGGAAGGTAAGAGTCCGATAAGAAACGTATGTTTGGTTTGGTTGGGAGATGCGTTGTAGCACGTTAACTTTACGGTCGACTACCGGGGAGGAACACGGAACACAAAAGATGTATAACAGCAACAAGTACGACTAATTGCTAGACGTGACTGTATCGGACTCAACTGTTCTAGAATCTGCTCTGCGTTTCACTTCAGAAGTCAGATGAGTACCACCAGAACTTAACACCCCGAGGTCAATTTAAACTGGTAACGACCGCAAACAGCTCCGTAGTGTTTCTATAATAGAAAACACGGATATCAGCAAATACATAAGAGTAGATATGTGGAATCAATATGAAGTATCACATACATTCGAAATGATGCGTCCCGAGAGAGTGGTCGGACGTAAGCAGAAAATGTCCAAATTCAAGATGGCGGCCAAAGCGACATTCGCATGGGCACAATCACGTTATAAAGCATACTACTCACTAAGAGGGGGAGTAGGCGGTGAGTAAAGAGTAAGTCCAAACGAATGATACAACTGTGTTGTGGCTACACTGCATGTATGCGCAAGTCTTTGAAGAGTGCACATTTGCATGATTTAACCTTCTTGGCACGTCGATGCGCACATAACCTGACCATTATCTGCATACACACATTCTCGCCTTCCTCTAGGCTGTAAATTTCCTATAAGCTAAACCTGACTCGGCGAGATCGTGGCCAAACCTGATTGGACCGTTGGTCTTCAGTCTGCCTACGGTAGCAAGTTAGTGGACTTTCACAGTCGACGGCTGTCTGCAGTGTAGTCACTTGTGTGTGTTACGTATTGTTTGGTCACCATTCCCTACCATGTTACTGTATACAATCCACATTCCCGATACGACAAACCGCAAACAACGGCAGTCATTATGTGAAGCACCGGTGATACACTCAACACTGTATTTGGTGTGGTTCAGTTCTAGGCATGACGCCGCAACATCTTCAAATCAAATTGATTAGTCATCTCTATGAAGGTAGGTATTGGTGATCGGATGACTAGTTGTTTTGTTTCAACAGACTAAATGGCAAGTCTGTAATTTAGAAGAGACCCAGTTGCAAAAAATTTGGATTTCGGCTGGATTCGAACCAGCGACAGAAACAACATGCCCAAAGGCGTCAAATGCTTCACCAGCTGAGCCAGGAAGCCATGGTAAGTCTGTAATTTTTTTTGCATCATGTTAATAGTAATTACAATAAAACCAAACCCACACGCGGGTCGGCTTAAAGTGCCGGTGGACTAGAACCATCCCTTTACCATCTCACTGGATAGTTCGTAGCTGTCGTCCCCCTCAACCGGCGTACGCTAATGCATTGTCAGTTCACTGTCCAGAAACAAAATGCCTCGAGATTGACACGACACTACAATTTTTTGACGTTCATCTGGAAGCCGAGACTACGTTATAACCTGTTCAGAAATTTTGGTAACTACCTTCGTTGTACAGTGGCCTCCTTCGCAACGATTTTCCTTAAGAAAGAAGGATAAAGGTTACCCTCGCTGTATGCGATTAACCCAGTGCAACATAGTCATGATTTAACGAGACCAAAGAGTCGTCATCTCGATAAAAAATGGATTGATTGTGTGTTGTAGCGCCCAGCGATAGAGAGATGCACTAGCGGGAATGACTAACACAGTTAGCTCTGTCCAACCTGAGTTGAATAGTAAAAAGATCGAAGATGATTGATGATCTGACATCCCAGCGATTCACCCGGAGTTGCGACTGTGCATTTCCAATTTCCTCAGACATGAGTTGGTGATATTTGAAAGGAAGATAACCAGCACAGAAAAAACGCAATAATTGAAGTCCGGGGATTCAGATCATTGCAAACTGAACACCACTCACATTCGGTCGCGGTCTTCGCATGCAAATAGGCCTTTGACAAAGCCCAGTTTCCTACGTGACAGAAACAAACCAATGCACACTACAACCTCCCTATAACGGTCACGTCTCAACAGCGACAGCCCTAGCGCAGTCCGTCGCTTCATCCAATTCTAGGACAATCACCTCACTGAAATCCACTGCGACCACTGGTCTAGCATTTGATAAATTCTCAAAACGACCACTGCACGCGACTACGGTTCCCGTTACCAATACAAACCAAAAATTCTGTTAGTTGACTCAGATCATATTGGATGCTGGTGATACGAATGTTACTGATCGGAGCTCGGAACGGTTTCTACCACAAAAAGCCGTTGTCAAGGTGATAGATATACGGTCAGAGATCTGTTTAGAAAGATGTGATAGGGCTTCAGCAAAGTAACCTAGGACGATCGGTGCGGACGATGATGAAAATTAGCAACACCACGAACCCACAGCAAATTAAACGAGAGGACGCTGTGCAATGTCGAGCGCAGAAAAAGGACGTGATTTGCTCCAGCATGCACACAGAGTCACGTAGATCAATACGCAAAGACTCGGGAGCACTGAGAACCAAATTTTTGAATACATGTGTGCATGAACAAGACAATGACGATCAACAGAATTCAGGTGTCCAAATGGTTTCTAAATCAAGAAAATTTATTAACGACGGTCTGAATAAAAACCTTTATGACCAGACCGTAGACGCCAGAGTCGAAGATGTATCAATTGCCCCAGAAAAAGAACATCGGGATGAACCGTGGGTTGTGATACGTTAACTGTTTCGGTCGGCAATGATCAGCTTTCAGAACTTCTAGAAATAAACAACACGTTATGTTCTCTTCCTGAAGAAGTCGAAAAGGCACTCTCATTTTCTGTCAAGAATGAATTATCCGTAAACCGAAGCTAAGGGGTACGCGTTGAATAACACTTTCAAGTTGGACGAAGCTGTAAAGTTATTCACACGCTTTCGAAGTAGAGCATCGTAATGAAGGAGAAGCAATGCCAAAGAAGGAGGCCTTGCAAACAACGAACGGTGGTTTAGTTAGCAAGCAATGTAAAGGGTAAGAAGTTGATGCCGTCAGTAACAGGAAGAGATAAGAAGTCGAAATGTTCGAAAAATGAAAATTCATCAACTCTGTGTGCAAAACCTAAAACCAGTCCAAAGGTACAAATGAAGGCAGGAGTTCCTGTTGGTCGATGCTATTGAGAAATTAAGAAGGCACTTGCACAAAAAAAGTACCACACTAAAAATAGAATTGTTCTGTTCACACATAACATCATCTGGATCATGCAGAGGTGATCTGTTCAACAACTGCGCAGCCATTGGATCCAGGATTCATACAGCCTATTAAATTCATAAACAGGGAGCGTTTACTGATGATTTAGATGGCATCAGCCGGTAAAGGAACTAAGCAGGTGAGCGTAACAGACAATATAATGGTTGAAACCGCAATTGGGTGATTATGTCGAACAGAAAGTTGAAGACGTACCGGGAAGAATGCTATGAAAAGCACTGCTTGGCTTTGATCACACGCTTCTCGAAGTGACCGGTTTCAGAATGGGCTGCAGGTGGACTAACGTGAACAATCCGGACAACGTATGCAAACTCGATAAATACGACTGTTAATGGCAAACAGTCTTATAGAGGGAATGAAGCCAAAATGGGTCTTTTTATGCTGATGTGTCTAACACGATTGTCCTTCACATCTGCATACGACGATTATTTTTCAAAGGTTTCTACGGACAGTCACTGCAGGGACGCCTTAATTTGAGATGTACAGCATTCTTTTCTTATTCAATATATCGAAAATGATTAGTAAGCTTATAGATAAACAGCTTTCTCTCGCAGCCTTCACTTGTCCAGTAAGACCAACTTTTATATTGTCTAAGGATGGTAGGTGGCGGGACTACTGCATCGTCGTTTGTAAGACAGCAGCATCGTGAAACGCGAACAATATGTCTATCTACTTCTGTTACATACATAGTTGCTAGTTTCATGTAATTGTGCAGTTGAAGTGTTAACCAGATATCAAAACCTGATAATACTTCTTATTTCTCCAAAATGTTCGAGTACTAGTGTACGTGGATCAGCCAGATGACCGTCGTTAAGAGAACCTGCCTAAGTGAGTTGTTCAGTTCATCTACGATTAAGATATTTTTAGAGTTCTATACTCCTAAGTATCGACGTGTTAAGTTAGACTGTTATAACCGATACATACATGCGGCTGATTGATCAGATGATCTGCCATTAGAACAGTGAAGTAACAGACCCTCAATATGTGGTGGGGTGTCTTTGCTTGACTGCTATTATTACGAAATACGTCACCAGTTGCGGGCAGCTCAGTCTCACTTACTTCAACGGAATAAACTGTTCAAACACCATTGGTCTCGTTTGTAACCAAATCTGTAAACACCTTCGCATTCCATTGTTCCAGGGTTTTCTCACGGCCATGCGGCAAGAAGTGGCCCGAGCGAATAAATACGCGCTGGATGACGTGGCACTAACCAACGAAGTCACCAAGATGATGCGTGAAGATGTAGTCAAACGGCCAAACGAGGGGGTCTATATTCACGGCTTGTCACTGGACGGTGCGGGCTGGGACAAGAAACAGGCCCGATTGATGGAGCCAACTCCCAAATTGCTCTATACTCTGCTTCCGGTGGTGCATGTTTCAGCCTACTCGATGTCCGTCGGTGAAAAAAGCAAACAAACCATGCTATACTCATGTCCAGTCTACAAGAAGCCGAAAAGGACGGATTTGAACTACATTTTCCCGCTCATGTTACGTAGTGCTACAGATCCGGACCACTGGATCCTCCGAGGAGTGGCGCTGCTATGCGACGTCAAATAAAAGACAAACCTGTTTGCAAAGTTTTGGTACAGACGCCTCCATAGGAACCCACGAGTATATAGAATGCAGCAATGTGATTCAAAAACACCGTATGAATCTTATGGGGCTTTTTATCCACTGTATTCCTTATAAACATACACAGTTGATTAGACAAGCTAGGTTCTCATCGGGTAACCAAAAATCGACATCAATAAACAATTACATTTGATTTCTGTTTTTTTTTCAACTGTCTAATTCAAAGTTCACATCAAAAATTTCCCCAACAAACCTATTAGCGACTGATACACACGGAACACTATGGTTAGGTATCATTCAGAGGAAATGCAGTCACTCCTAGTCTTTGGTGTGTAGCCAGGTCAACCACACACAAAGTAAAATCGCACCATGAAGTAACGGAATGGAAAGGAAGGAAATAGTTGATAAAACAAAATATCGCTAGATCATCGTTACTGTGGCAGTAAAGTCAAAACTGTTAACTTCGACCAGAGCCAAATATGTGAGGTGGCAAAAAGTCCAGTTATATGAGCGGAAACCTCGAGGAGAAAAACATTTCTGCCATCTATGATACTCAAACTGAACGTCACATGCCGTCGGACACCACAGATACGAACAGTTCTTGGTGACAAACGTCGGTACGCCTTCTAGAATGAAGTGGTCGACACTAGACACCTCAAATGGATTGGGCAGGTAGCGAGGTAAAATGTTAAACGTTTAGGTTCCTCAAGTAGTTTTGTGGATCAACTGGTGGAGCAGGTACAGTTTAGACAACTTTACGTGATCCGTTCAAACTTAGCCGAATCAGACATGCGACCACACATTCAAGCACCACAATCATTCACTGTGCGGATAACTACAACCATAGCTAGTTTGCGATTTGAACACATAGGATTGAAGGCATTGAGCAAAAGATACATGATCACACACATGTATATCAACAACGAAAACACAGCTCCTTCGGCGGAGCACTCAGAGGTACACTTCCAGGGGCAAAAGGTTCAGAAGCGCGAAAGATTTCAAGATCTTTCTGGGTTAAATTCTTATCCAAAGGCGTATAGACCTCCGAGTCTTCAAATCCAAGTTGGCGGGCAATCGAGACGGTATTGACGGACAGTTTGGAACGAATATTTTGTGGTGTTTCTGCGAGCGAACGCTCCAAAGCACGGAATGAAAATGTCGGTGTATCGGTACTAAGTGGCTGAGAAGGTGCTTTCCGATTAATCGTCAGCCTCAAATCGGGTTGTGACTGCCTAACATTAGCCCTTGCGACGAACTTCGTTTGCGAGGTTGGTAGCTTCTGAACAGGTGGTGGTAGTCGATAACAATCGGACAGAAGTGGTGCATTCAGAAATGGCCTCGAATGGATCAAAGAAGATCGAGAGAGTGTATCTGTCCAAAAACCAAACAGATGATTGGGGTTACATTCGAACGAAAAATGCTACCTAAAGTGAACGTGGTTTTAACAAGACTGGGAAAAAGTCCAGTTAACAGTGGAGAAAATGGTGCGGTTTATCGTATATTACGACAAAACAGAAACGATTTGGAGCCTGTGCAATCAAAAAGACGATGTTACACAACCGTTCTCGATAATTTTTTCACGAACCAATAAAATAACACATCTTATGAGATAAAACGCGGAGTATATGACGTGGCTATCGGGAACAGGATTAAACACCGATAGATGAAGCTGCTTGACTGCCGTGTACTTGTTCATATACAGTTCATTAGCAGATGCAAGTAATATTTTATGAGACTAGGTAGATCAACTGGATAAATATTTTCCGTTGGAGATATCAGACCTAAAATATCACTTCATTTCATACTCGACAGCGAGTTGTGCAGACAGTTGACAGAGTTCACTGCTAAAAAATCGACTCTTGAAAAAAATAGACTAGAATCTTTGGACAATGCATTTATACGCGAAGCAGACAGCCTTCTTGATCTAAATTCAAAGGAGTCATCTATTTTTTGATAATCCAAAACAGATTTGTCAAAATCCTGTGCGATAAAATGCTTAGGTTAGAAGAAAAACAAACGTATACGCACTTACGTTTAATAAAAATATTACAGTTTACTGATTCCCGCTAAGACTGCTCGAACGCAGTTTGCTAAAATCTCTTTGTTAGGAATGAACCTAAAAGAGAAACCATCAATTTTACGCTCGTAATTTTTCAGGTTAATTTTGCGCAGTAGAGTATGTTGGTAGTATGATGGGAATAACGGGAATCTTATGGGTTAGATGGAATCTAGATACACCTGGTTGTGTATGAAACGGTAGTAACATCCAGCAAATGAGGAAAAATACACACAATGGCGATCGTTTTGAAAATTGTATGGGGTTTAAAACAAGAAATAAAGTAAGATAAAATTAGAGAAGAGGAAAAGAAGCATAAGTCGGGCGGGAGCACTCAAGCGTGAAACAGGAGTGTTTTGGCAGGTAATGATTTTCCATCGTCGATACTAGTGATCCTACACTACTTACCAACTGTTCAAGAGGTCGGACTGCAATACACCGTTCCGCATCAAGTCCTCGCTTAAAGTCACCTACTGATGAGATTGTAACAACGGATTAGGGTAGAGTCTTTCAGAGTGGACATATCCTAATGCGAACAGAATGTTGCCTGTCTCTCCGGCGGCCCAGCTGATGCTGTGGCTTCAGCGAGTGATTTTGTAGACAGCGGTTCGGAATGAGCACAAGAACATGCCGTGAAAGATGTTACGGCCGATGCAACATGGTACGGAACAAAATAAGACCGCTTCCAACATGTTGATAGTACATGAAGAATTGACGCATTTGAGCAATCCGTCTGGGTGAGGGAGTAAACGAAATGCAACAACAGGCTTTGTAGTCAAAGCCGTACTCTTTCAGTCACCTGGAATTCTTCAATAAGATGCGGTCGGCAAGCTTGAATATTCCCTTAAAATGAGGGCGTACCAATTACATAAACATCAGAAGAAAGCATTTTAACCAGAATGTCCCAAACAATAGAGTTAATACCCCAGGCATTGCGTTATCTCCTTCGTCATCGAAGAGTAATCAAAGAAGAGACCGAGATTTTCAGGAGCGAACAAAAATACCCTGTTTCTCGTCTCTTAACAAGTACTTGCTGTGCAACGCTGTCGAAAAGAAGCAGAACCAAAGACCACTTGTAACTGTTCTAACTCTACGAAACTTTTAGCCAGAATAGTATCCCGTTTGAATAAGTATTTCAGATTTCGCGTTTTTTTCTCGTTTTAGTCTGAGATAGAATTACTGAAAACAAGTGGCCGTCATATCGCTACTCTCAATAATAAATCCAATACAATCATTGCGGGGTAAAACGGAGACGCGGGTAAAAGTGATTTCGTGTTAGTAGAAGCGTATCTACCAATACACGCCAAAACGAGTGCAAGAATAGAATTCCCGGTCAGAAAACTTGTTCAGCAATCGACTGTAAACCAGGTTTCAGAAATCTATTGTGAATAGTACATCTGTTAAGGCAAATATAAAATCCTCTTTCCGTTCAACGTTGAATACACTCCGGGAAGGTCATCAACATGACAGGAAGACCAACACCAATGAGCGACTCCTCCCAACGTCTCACTAAGGTAAAGCAGCGTTTTGGAAGAGACCTTAAACAGAGACTTCGGTCAGATGACATATGACCGAACGGAAATCATCACCTGTATCCGTCTCGGAGGGAAGACCGTGATACTTATTGTATGCATAAAGCAGCACCTGGCATTACTGCTGAAAAGTGAAGCGTATAGACACTAACAGATGGCAGATTGTTGCGATCGATTTTCGAACAAAGTGAGCGGCACAAGTCTCAGTCAGTCCGGAAGAGTTTATGGTTTACAATTAGTGTTAACTGGAGAGTGGGCATTTTAAGTGAACTGTGTGCGGGAACGTTTGTGCAAGTGAATGGATACGAGGGAACATAAAAACTTAGTGGCAAGAAGGGATGTTAACTCACAGCAATTGTAAGACTGCAGATTTAATAAACAAGATTTAAGGGACTGATGATTAGGATAACGTGAGACGAAAGAAAAACAAAAAAAGCGAAAATATGCTCACGGTGAATCAGATCGAGATATATGCATTACGAAAATGAAACAGGTGATAGTCATGTGGTCCTAAAACTTACTGTCAAATATATGGGATAAACAAGCGTAACCAGCAAGAAGAATTAACCTACCATGGCTTTCATGAGAAAATCGACATTTCTGGCCCCATCGACAATAACCCTGGGCGAAGAATTTGCAGGGAATTTCGCTCGAAGATCTGTACACACAATTATATTATGTGATAATTCATGGGAAATTTCAGCAATACGGTCACATAATGTTAAAAAGCAGCACATTCTAGCAGTTGGAACCTCAAACGAACACCCACACGCCTCTAATAATAGATGACACTGATACCGAAGTGTGGAAAATAGTCTCGTTGAAGTCCGAGCAGTCCACCAGCAACCACCTGGAAGATGAGCCAACAGGCACTAGAACACACACTTGGTTTGACATGTTCAAATTTAATCAGAGACCGGAGACTGTAATCCTGTAAATGAGCAGTCACGTAGGCAAGGATTCCCGATTCATCGCTAATTTATGTAAAGCTAAAAAATCAAAAATAGTCTCCATGTTTAATTGCAATTGTTTGTGTAAAGCATTGCTAATTCCCTTTGACGGACCGCATAAAAATACCACACTGCTCACCAGAAATACTCCCCCCTCAATCAAGACTAATGGGCGCCACTTTTCGCTCTGTTTTCTCTTCTATTATTCATTTTAGCTTTAATATTTTAAGCACAAAAGTGTATTTTCCATATTCACTGTTTAAGGTTAACTCAGGTGTAGCACCTCACTACTCAACGATCAACCACAATGTCACTGGTTTAGGCTCGGTTAACGTGACTACCGTCGTTTGGGTTTGGGGGGCCAGCTCGCACATGAACTTATATATGAAATGGTGGTGAACACTCTACGGTGTAGGACTTGGAATATCTTGCTTATACAACCACAGGTTTCTTTACACCACAGGATGAACATTCAGAATGGAAGTGCGAAGCAATACACAATCATGCTTACATATGACGCGGCTAAGTCTGTAGTCAAATAACCAACCGGTACTAAAATTTTAAAAATTTGTCTCCGCTAGCAGACGCACTCGCTGATGCATGAAGTAAGATATCTCAGCAATAAGATCCCAAAGCATACTGTGAGGTGTTTGATGACAGTTCACGTATTAGGCTGTCTGTGGGCTCGATGATACTGTAAAGTGGTCCAAACGAATCCAGGGACGATCGCGGTATCATTGGGCGTTATATTCACTGTATTACCGCCAGTTTATGTCTAAATCTTATGTCAAAGACATTATGAACAGAATGAGGGAAAGAGTAAAAATAGATATCAAAGCTGGCTTGATACTGATCACTATCATATCGAGCCCAAGAAAAACTGTATGATCCAAGAGGGTAGTTGATAGAGCGTTACTTTATGACGGACAGTGTAAACATCATGAACGATCTGATCCTTGTGTGAACTCATATAAAGTAGACACAGCAGACCGTGTACTCGAGTCCAAAACCTTACTGTTATAAGTCGAAGCTGTCGTCTTTTCGGTCATCCGTTCAATGAACAACTAAATTTTAGAAGCAAACCATACTTGGCACGTGAGTTTCAAAAATCTGTGTTACGCGTGAATGCGAACGACCCTGTTCCAAAGGTAATGGAAACAAAATTTTCGGTAGTAATCAGTCCCGAATCTGCTAGAAAAGGTAGTTCGGCTAAAATTATTAACTACGGCCATCCAAACAACGAGACTATTCTGCTCAACATTTGAGAGTTATCAACCTCATTAAAAGAAGAGTGTCCAAATGGGGGTGGGACACATGATATAAAAAGTGAAATCAGAGGTTGGGTTAATGAATGATGGTAACATACAGTTTCTTACTTGGATAGTGAGATGTTAGTCGGGGCTTGCCTGATGTGGAGATTCAAACACTGGTCTCCGTAAACACATCGATTTTTCAGATAGAACGTACAAATCTGACCAGCCTGCAAATGGATACAATAACACTGTTGAATAACAACGAAAAGCATGGAAATCAATGAAAAACCATGTCTGTACGTTCCCCATCATCTAAGGTATGAATCAAAACATTGCCTACCAATCAGATCAGTTTTAACGCAAAAGATTGCTTTGGTTACTACCATCACTTTAACAATTCGAGCACCTAATGGACTTGAAGTCCATGCATGTCATAAAAAACTCTAAAGTTACATGGAGTACTGAGTTCCCTATATCAGAACAGAAAGAAAACGTGTTGCGATACATTAACCTCAGAAAAGCAGAGGTAAGTGGCGAGCGGAAACATACAATTATGTAACCGGGACCACAGCATTGATGGGTAGCCTGTGTCGCGGTTGTGTACAAAACATGGCTGATGAATTAAGTTAGGTACTTCCACGTCAAAGACCAGTAACTTCAGGTAATGGGTGCGCAATAGAACCCGAAATGGACTAATCGAGTCAACATAGTAACTCGTTGTCGTGATGGACCTAGCAACCGACGTAGAACTTCCAGCAGCAAGTTCATCATGTTGGCTAGTGCGTCATCAATAGTTTAAACCGTTCCGGAATATGTTCGGTCACTCCGTGAGCGAGATATTGATCTGCTCTGTTTGTATGTAAAGGTCTAGGCAACTGAAATCGAACTGATGTACAACGCGGAAATCAGAGTAGTAAGACAAACTATGTTTATGATTGTGTAGGGCTGATCCCTTGGTAGCTTGAGTCATGTGCAACTGCGCAGACGTATGCGGATGGGCCAGGGTAGATCCAAATTGTGGTTGATATCCTTTGTCAGATTAGCATCTCCTCTGAAGAACAAAAATAGAAACGCTTACCGTTTGAGTCACCCGAATAGGCGAATTGCATCTGTTCAGCCTATCGTAAGTCTGCAGAACAGTCACATACTGGCAGTTTTTGTTAGGACCTCATGTTCTGATTGCAGCTTGACTAAATAGTACTCGGTGTAGCTGTTTGCGTGTCCACTCATCTTGACGACCTATTGAGCTAAACTGGACGGTATGGTGAACAAACCGACTGTCACTCACGCCGGGCAAGCTAATAAGTAGAAGTCTGACAAATCAGTCACCTGGTCCTCCAGGCTGGAAGAAGTTTGATATCGCTTTCCGAAAAATGTACTCATTTTGGTATACTGTCACCCAGTCGCTGCCTTGTGGTATAGACTTTTTAGCCAAAAGGTATGGTTGAGAATCCTAATCGTTCTTCTGTCTAGGTCTGGGCGTCCTGGCAGTACCTTAGCCCACAGAAAACCATGAATATATACAAAACCAGTAATCCCATACTTCATCGGCCATCTCACAATATAAGCCGGGTCGCCCTACCTGCTGCATACAGCAGGATGGATAGGCGAAAACATGCTATTGCCAACCCATCCCCACTGTCCTATCAAGTGTAGTTCTCAAGCCCCTTCAGAACCCCGTTTCTGATGATTACTCTGCAGGTCCCACAACAGATATTGCTAATAATAGTAACTCTGCGTCGGTAAGTCCCATTTCTTATCATCTTGCTTCAGATCTCCGTCGTCCCTTGCTTAGACTTAGAATGCCAATTAATATAGGTGCTTTCAACGTTCGCACTCTAAAACAGATAGATCAACAGGCCGTCCACGCAGGAACGTTAGACTCTTTAGATGTCGATGTCGGTTGTGTTTGAGAGACTACAATCTAGGACAGTGGTAAACGTATGGAATCAACAGCACCCACACTGTCTACCCGATAATGGTTATACACTTCGGGTGATTCCACGGCCGCCGCTAACGGTCAGGCTCGAGTAGGTGTAGTCTTCCGCATGACGGCCGCCTTGGTAAGTTGAATTCCTGTTATCAGTAGACGTTTCGCCGTACGCTTGGCAGGTTCAATTAAGACTAGTTCTAGACTCAAAACTCTCAGAAATCCCGCGGTGTTTACTTACGCTCCAGCTGACTTTAGTGACGTCGACGTCAAGGACGTATTTTACCCGGATCTACCCGTTCTCCTTCTGTCGGTACATGGTTCTGATATAGTCGTTCTGGCCGGATATATGAACGCCCAGGTCGGCCGTCTTGGTGAGACTGAATCTCGTTTAGATGGCACGATTGGGATAGCATGACATCGCTCAGATAATGACCGGCGATCGTTGCAGCTGTGCGCCGAGCACAAGCGACTTTTAGCCAGCATTAGTTTTAAGAATCGTGCGCGTCACTGATATACTTGGTGTCCGCGTTCTCCGAATCAGATCTGGTCTCAGATAGACCACGTAGCTGTTAGGTATAAGTAGTGGCGTTCCATTCAGGACTGTTATTCTTACTGGAGTACATACTGGAATTCATAAAGTGCGTTGTCGTTTCTTTCCTACTTTTGCTGGGAACCGACCTCACCAACGGCAACGGTTGATTGTTGAGAAACTGGCTATACCGTTGGTAAAGTATAAGCACCAAACCAGTTTAGAAAGTTGCCTTAAAAGTTCGCATTCCGAAGATTCTAATGACTGCAGGACCAAAATCTCACAGGCAATTTGTGAAGCAGGTATTGTAGTATGCGGCATGGGAGTACGTGGATTGAACATATATTGGACCGTGGAGAAATCCCTGGAGTTATTTGAAGCTAGACGGAACAGTCGTCCTGTCAGTTCACATGACAAGTCTAGGGAAGATATCCGTAGGAAACTGAAACACAGCCTAAAGACTGATTGTGAAGCTTGGTTAGTGGTAAAAGTTAAGGAAATGGAAACTGCTCTTGCTTCAGGGAACATCGGCAGACTCTTAAAGCTTATCCGTGCCACTGATCTAAGGCAACCGTCTGCCAGTGAAGCTATCAGCGGGACAGATGACACACTCATCTGCGATAAATCCAGAAGGTTAGAGTGGTGGGTAGAACACTGGGAGTAATTTCAGCTGGCCTACTATTTCCATTGTGTTGCCGCCACAAACGTGTAATGTAACACCCTGCTCGGTAGATTTAGAAACACTCGCTGAGACTGAAGTCCGTAATTGCATTTCGACTCCCAAACATAATAGGGCTACTGGTCCAGATGTTCTCATGCCGGCAAGTTTCAAAGAAGGTGAGAAAGCATTAACCTTGGCCCAGTTGGTTGAACTTGTGTGGACGACGGAAACCATCCATCCGTGCTGGGATCACGCGATAATAGTTCCCATGCTCCAGAAAGGTGTCAGGGGTTCTTGCGGAAACCATAGGGGAATTAGTTTGATTGCAGTCATAACTAGGGTTCTGGCATCCATTATACTTCATCGACTCACTACAGCTCGAGAGACAGACATTAGGAAAGAACAGGTAGGGTTTTGCCCTCGGCTGGGATGTACTGATCAAATCCCTACTCTTCGTCAACTACTGGAGCAGCGTCATGCATACCGTCAGTCAACAATCGTCGTATTTCTCGACTGTAAAGATGCGTTCGATTCGGTGGATCGATCTGCACTGTTAGAGTCGCTTAAACACAGGGGTGTACTGACCAAGTGTACGTACTGTCGGCGCCTTATTCCGATACTTCACCTCAGGTTAGGGTTTATGATGAACTGCCTGACGGTTTCAGCATCAGGTGCGACCATTTTCGCTTAATTTTATGATAGACAAAATAATGGAGAATTGTCTGCGGCACTCAGAAGATATCAGCGTGGGCTACTTACCTAGTGGCACCCTGACTGATTCTAATTATGCTGACGACAAGATGTTGCTGTTAGACTCCTTCCAAGCTGCATAAACAACACCAGACGCTATTTTGCTAAATACTTCAGAATGCGCTTTACAGTCCCAAAATGCAGTGTTTCTGCAAGATTACTGTGATTCCGTGGACTTACCGTTAGATAATGAAGTTGTTGGCCGGTTTGTGCAGCTGCATCAGTGGCGATGGAGGTAAAGGGGATGAAACGGAAGCAAGTATTTCCAAGGCTAGGGCGGCGTTCGCTAATCTAGGGTACCCCTGACAGCAGAAAAGTATCTCTCTGATGCTTAAGGTAGTGATGACAGCAGTGCTTTATGGTAGCGAGGCTTGGCTACTCAGAATAGAAAACGAGCAGTCTTCAGGTATTTGATCACCGATGTCTGCATTCAATCGATCGTATAGGCTGGCATCAACGAGTAGGTCAGAAGGCGGCGTTTTATATTGATTATCAAACGAGTTGTCTTGTTCAGTCACTACGTTTGCACAGACTTAGATGGTTAGGTCATGTACTAAAGATACCAGTTAGTCACTTGCCACACCGAGCACTCTTTGTCAACGCTGCGGCCGACTGGCGTAAGGTGCGAGGTGAACAGATGATGACCTAGCGTAGATAAATGAAATCGTCCATGAAGGGGTTGGTCACTGTAGTTCGGATTCGTCTCCAGGGCTGGAGCCCTCGGGACTCACAGAGTCGATGACTGTAGACGTTAGGTGAGATGGCGGCTAATCGAGCTCACTGGTGTGAATATTGTCGTTGTTTGGCCGAGTTGTCTTTGAAGTGAGTGCACTTAATGACGCGGGGTAGTGGAAGCCGTAATGAAGCTGTCTTGCAGATGGTGCCTTAC